>JBBBDQ010000758.1:97500-277500 GCA_037127315.1 Ascarosepion bandense | reverse complement strand
GAAACTTCTGAATATCGTTTCTTATGTCTTGTCTATGAGTGTATGAAATTTGATTAAAATTGGACCACGCCTTCTATAACCCGATTTTTTTCAATTATCGATTTTCAATATTTATCGGGGATACCTTGACACAAAACATAGCTAAGAACACTCGTAGACGCTTATAGTACAACTGTGTAAATTTTCAAGAAAATTGGTTCAGCCATTTTGGAGTCTATAGGTAACGGATACACACACACACACACACACACACACACACACACACACAAAGACAAAGTTTCATTTATAAATAAGTTTAGATGTAGAAAATTAACAAATTATAGGACATTTTCCCAATTGCTAATCCTGTATATAATTTACCTAAAAATAAAACAAAATTAAGAAAAAAATGATCCAGGTAGACTTACTTTTATAAATATAGTGTTGGTTTCACCAACAATTTCTTTGACATAGTGTATTCTTATATGTATAAAATACTTACCAGCAGTTAACACTGATAACTATTGTAAAAATATATTACTTCTAATTCAAAAAGTACTTCCCAAGACTCCTACTGAGCATTTCAGGAGTTGAAATTTTGTTTACCTTGCCATATATTAAATTAATTATTAAACGTATACATCAAATTATACATTAACAGAATTTCAATTACTTAAATGCTTAATAAGAGTCATGAGAAGTCATTTTTGAATTAGAATTATATATATATATATATATATATATATATAAGACACATACAAATATATCTCTATTAGCAATGACAATAATTTGTTACAAATGTAACTCAAATCAAAGTTTGCATTCATATCTAACTTGTGAATAACTTCAAATAAGACTATTCCATAAAGTGACATCTTTAAAAAAAAAATGCAAGTAATTTCATATATCTTAACATCTTTTGATAAAAATGTGATATATGAACAAGAATTGAAAATACTGTCGACTGAAAAGTGAGTTTCTGAATTTGTAAAATTCTGACTAGACAAATATATTATTTATTCATCTAAGTAGGTCAATTATATATCTGTCTACCTATCTATCTCTGTTTGCTCATTATCTATCTCAGTCTGTCCATTATTTGTCTATCATACGAAGTCTATTAATTATTTAAGGCTATTCATTATCTACCTATTTAATTCAGTCTGCACACTCTTTCTCTCTCTCTAATCTATCTATATACACCAACATACATGACACATATTTCTTGAATTCATGACCATAATATTTCATTCTTGAAAATACAAGAACAAAGATAGTGGAAAGCACTTAATCTTATATGTACAGACAGTTTTTACAGACAATGAAAGCAAATATCCTTTATCTTGTACAAAATATAAGAGAAAAACACTAAAATATTAAAACAAACCTTTGCTGTGGATTTTAATAAAATCATATATATATATATATATATATATATATACACACACACACACACACACATATACAAATATACATACATAAACATACACACATACATACCTATATATGCATATATATATATATATATATATATATATATATATGTTTTAACCTTTCAAAACCATTCAATTTGAAATAGACCACATCACTTGACAAGACACAAGAAGTGTTGAAACAAAATAGCTACTTTTGTAGTGATATTGTAACATATCCATGTTATAATTTCTGAATAAATATTATTAGCTCTACTTTGTATTGAGCACTTTTTTTTAGAATAGGGTTTCTTTGGATAAGGAATATTATTCCATCCATACATACCCTATACTCGGATATATATATATATATATATATGTTAGAAAACGAAATGAGCAAGGGAAATTTGAGGTGAAGGGCAAGAAGACATGTGCACTTTCAATTCACACACACATACACACCCACATACACACGCACACACACACACACGCGCACATATATATATATATATATATATATATATATTTAGTGTATCGAGGAAGCAAAAAATTTTCTAAACATATACTGTTAAATATAAGAGACAATGAATGTCTATTATGTTTAATCATGAGCCATTCTAAATGTCGTATTTTGGCTTTAATTTCAGTTGAAAATAAAGACAAAAATTCTCCAACATTTGAATAATCTTTTATTAATTTGGTTCTAAGCTTTCGGCTCACATGAGCCATCTTCAGAGAGGTTATTAAGATGGTAATACAGTAACAGCCACCATCACTGACGATTGTATTTTGTGTTGACATAAATATTGGATATCCAATATTTATGCTATATTTATACATTGTTCAGATATTGGAGGCCATGTACATTAAATCTAAACAACCCACACTTAATAAAATCACCTTTAAATCCGGTCATAACATGTTACATTGCATTTGAATACATGGTTCTGTTGTCATTTCGCGCTATCATGTGGGGTGACGTCATAGAACCGCATTGCAAATTTGTGAACTGTGTTTGTTATTTTTGGTAACTATTGCCGTTACTTAGCAGAGTTTTATGTCAACACAAAATAAAATCCTCAGTGATGGTGGATGTTACTGTATTACTGTCTTAATAACCTCCCTGAAGATGGCTCATGTGAGCTGAAAGCTTAGAACCAAATTAATAAAAAATTATCAAATGTTGGAGAATTTTTGTCTTTATTTTCAACTGAAATTAAAGCCAAAATACAACGTTTAGAACGGCTCATGATTAAACATAATAGACATTCATTGTCTCTTATATTTAACAGTATATGTTTAGAATATATATATATATATATATATATATATATATATATATATATATATATATGTATGTATTTGGTTGTATATATATATTGATACATGTATGAATATAATTGTATTAATATTTCCTTTTGAGAAAAATATTGATGGAACTCTTGAATGTAAACTGGAAATGTCTGAAGAAATGCAAAGGCAAAGTGTTAAAAATGGTTGGACTACCAATATATTTCCTATTAAAGTTTGATGGCAAGGTTTTATTGCCAACTCAGCCTTGGCATACCTGAATAAACTTGGATTTTCACCAACAGAAAATAAGAAATGGTATTAAAAGGCTGTATCTGTATGGATTGGGCATCTCCAGAGTGTGATATAAAAATGAAATATCTAGTGGTATTGTGAGGTACTGCTGGTGTGTCTTGATCTAGAAGTAATGAGAATTGGAATCATGTATAAGAACATTCATTATTTTTTTTTGTAAATTCTCAAGGTCAAAGAAAGAGGATGAATTCTCTTTCATAAATTTAGGTTTTTTTAAAATTATTTGAACCACAAAGCAGGCACTTTTGGCTGAGTGCATGTGCTATAATCTTGCAAAGTTGTCCTCCAAAATCAAATTCACATGAATGGCTTCATTTGATTTCACTTTCACTCTTTTTGATTTCACTTTCTTGGACTTAACAGACACCTTCATCATCACCACCAGAAAGAAGAAATTAAATTAAGAGAGAGGATGACAATCCTGATGCTCTGATGCAAGTGGGTGCACCACTGTTGATTGAAATTATAATCATCACTTTTTAAAACAATAAACATTGTTGAGGAGTGAAGGTAGTTAAAATAATAGCAGTGTCAAAGGAAACATTGTCTTTTTGATGCACTTTTTTTTGTAAGCATAAAAGTTAAATATTGCCATTTCTTTCATTATCATCATTATTTTCAGTCATAATCTTCATCATCTTGCCACATCATGTGTATGCAGTCAACATTGAAAGCAAATAACTAGAAAATGAATTCCCTGCCTACAGGACAGTATTAGCCTCAAACTATTGATTTTAATGTTGCTGCCAGACAAAGCTCTTGACAACAATAATCATGCTACAGTCAGAGAAGATTATCAGGAAAACAGATATTGGTAAAATTCCTTATAATATTCTTTGTTATTTGTAAGGTAATGGATGCTGAAAATGAAAAAGAGAGTACTGGATTGTTATGTGATGTCTGTCCTTCAATATGGTAGTGATATGCTGGACAATTTCATCAAAGATGGAGAGAAGACTTGAAGCAACCAAAATGTGGTTCTACAGAAGGATGCTGATGATAACATGGATCAAACATGTGAGCAACGATGAAGTTTTAAAGAGGATGAACACTAAAAGAAAACGGATACTGAACATCAGAAAAAGACAGGTGAAGTTTTTGGGACTCTTAAAGTCACGTATTGATTGCTATTTACCCTCCTTATCTTCAAAATCTTCCACTTCCTAGCATTTCCCCTTATATTCATATTACACACCTCCTTCAGTAACACTCTACCTTGATTGGCTCTCGAGGATTGAATTGTTTGAATTTCAATATAAAAATAAGATAAGAAGTTAAAGACTAATTTCTATTTATAGAAATTGTTACAGACTATCTTGCAGTTGTGATTCGAATTATAGAATTTGTCGCATAGTATCTTGCAGTTCTAAAAATTTAACAAGGCTTTAAAAATATATTAAATGTAAATTAAAACAAAAATTGTAACTCGATTGCATGTAAGTAAGGCATCAGTGGATAATTATCATAGGAAAGCAAGAAGAAAGGACTAACTATTATCAATAAGGGCTAAATATTACCTGCATGCAAACAGAATATATAGTAATCAGTAAGAGACACAACCTAAGTTGAGATGTCAGAATTGAGCATGTATAGAAATTTAAATTTTCTTTCTTTTTTAATTGTTTCTTAACAAGTAAGGCAATAAAGCTACTAAGATGCAAGAGTGTTACTGAGTGTGAAAGCCTATAAGCTAAAGGAAACATCATTAAAAAGCAAGAACAACAAAAGAACAGAAATTAAGATGACAGAAAATAATAATAATGATACAGACATCTGAAGGCACATTGAAACAGAGAAAATGCCTTCCAAAAAATAAGCAAAGTTTTAAGAGATAGGAAAATTTAATTAGAAAATAAATAAAATATTGCTGAATTGCTATATAATACCTAATCTCTTCTATAAAAATTAAATATATTGCAGTAGTCTACAAGTGTTATATACATTTCTACAAACATTAATGGGTATGTCTCAATCCTTATAAATACATTGGATGCTATTGTGAGGGGAGGTTATTTTTCTGTCTTGCGATTAACATCACTCAAACACTTCTCTGCCTTTGGGCAGAGAGTAACCCAGATGAGGCTTCTCCAAAGAGTAGAGTCTCGTCTGAGAAAAAGTAGACTAAAATTTTTGCTCAAGCTATATGGCTCAGATTATCCACATTAAAAAAGCCTTGTGCCAAATTTTGTCTCAAGTGGGGAGACAGCTAAATATCTATATTGCTTGTCTAGCTGTTCAAAACTAGCAGTGGTTATTGACTTCATGCAGTTGGCGAGTATTGTATTTTGTTGATGTGATAAAGATTACTACTTAATTTTCTGACCCTCGTTTTGGTTATTTCTCATTCAGTACCCTTTTTAGGTTACAACAAGATTATTCTTAAATTCATAATAAATTGTGAAGGGAAATATTTTTAAGAATTTTTCTGACCACACTGAGCTTATGAAGATTATCTCATTTATTTTGTGCTTTTTGACCCTGCCTTTTAGTAAGACCCTCTTGTTTATTGTATACTGAGAAGAATTCAGATCCACCCTGGTTATTAAGACCCTTCCTTACTTGTATTAAGTAGTAATAGTAGCTTCCTAACTACCCTGGCAAGGGGAAAAATGCCAGGTTTCACTTTGGTATTTGTAACAAAGCCTACAGAGTAAACAGGAAGTAATCTGTTGATTTATACTTAATGTCAAACTCAGCAACTCTAGCATTGTAAAAAGTTTAATATTACATGCTAAGGCATTAACAGGGACACAATTAAAACTTCTTACTTGGTATAATTCAACACTTCATCAGTCACTCCTGTTATCCTCTTTGTAGGTAGTAATATGTGATACGGGCTGTAATTGTTATCAGCTCAGAATGAGAAATCGGAGAGCTGAGTTCAAATTCCAGTTGAATTCATTTCATTTATTTATACACAAATACACTTGGAAAATCTGGTACTCATGGGACATCACGAGAAAGTGAGACAGAAAGTAAATGAATGACAGACCAGATTTTAGAAGAAATAATACAATCATAAAACCTATTAAAAGCTACAAGGAACAGGAAAATGTAGAGGACCATGAGAAACATGACTTTCTACCTCTAGCTATGGGTTGAATAGCAGAACAAATTGGGTTCTGTAGCCCTGGCTGGCAATCAGTCTACTGCAGAAAGAAATGGCAACCTACTACAGAAAAATCTTCTGCCTAATAAGTCATGGATCAAAAGAGACATGATCACTCAAGTGTGTATTACGTATGGCACTTGACTAATTAATCTGGATAAAAGGATTGAATAGCAGGACAGATTGGATTCTATAGCCTTGATTGGCAATCAGTCTACTACAGAAAAAAATGGCAACCAACTGCAGAAAAAACTTCTGCCTAGTTAGTTATATACTGAAAGAGACATGATCACCCAAATGTGTATCATGGTATCATGTATGTCACTTAACTAATTGATCTGGATAAAAGAATTGAATAGCAGGACAGATTGGGTTCTATAGCCTTGGTTGGCAATTAGTCTACTACAGAAAGAAATGGCAACCTACTGCAGGAAAATATTTTGCCTAGTCAGTCATGTATCTTTTGAGACAAAAGAGACCCAAGCATGAATCTGTTATGTTGTGAGTAAGAATAAATAACTCAACAACAGGAATAGGTTAATTGTTGTATTCCGTGAAAATAGTATTTACAAAGGTTATTAGTATCCAATACAAGAATAAGGGTTAATCGTCTCAACCGTCATAAGACGTAGTATGAGCAATGGGTACTTCCGGGTCGTCACCGGAAGTCTATGACTGACTTGTCGATTGGCTGCTCGGCACACTCTCCTCAGGTAGATGCCACCATTACTTTATATAGTAATGGAATAGTCCATTATAGCCGAATAGGTGCAGGCGTCCCAAGCATGAATCACATATGGCAATTAATTGACTAAAGTAGAGATAAAAGGACCAACTAATTTACTAAAGAAAATATCTTTAATTAATCTAATTGTAACTGAGAGGTGATATTTTGTAACAAATGAGGTAGTTTGTGATGGAAAGTTGAAAACTTTGAATTTAAACATATATTCCACTGGAAGATGTATTGAACTCTTTTAATGACAGTGGAAATAGAATTTTCTGTTCTGTTTCTGGTACAGAAGGATGTTGAGGATACCAACAGGGAGAGAAATGTGAGCAACGAAGAGGTTTCGGAGAAGATGGGCATGAAAAGATAACTGATACTTAACATCAGGAAAAAACAGCTGAAGTTTCTGGGACATGTAATGAGGAAAGAAGGCCCAGAGAAACTGATGCTCATGGGACAGATAGAGAAAAGGAGAGAAAAAGGAAAGCAACATATGACATACTTAATGGACTTAAACAGATAGATGGTGGGGTGGGGATTGAGTGGGATAAAAGGAAAAGGGGTGTTAAGAGCTAAAAAAAATAGGGAGATGTGGAGAGCCATGATTGCCTACGTTCTGAAAGGACATAGCACATAGAAGAAGAAATAAAATGCTATAATTTTTTTATGTACTGGATTATTTTTTAGCTTCAAAATAAATCGAAAGTGATCTTCAAAAATTCCAATCATTATCTTCCTAATTCTTGTTCTTTTATTGTTCACTCTCCTTGATACTGTTTAGTTTTTCTCATATTCTCTCACACTCAGTGCCTCCCTTACGTCTTAGTGATTTTATTACTTTGCTTAGAGTGAAATAATTAAAAAATATCATAGTTATTATTTTACTTAAAAAATACTTTTAAAAAAAATCTAACTACATTTTTGATGACATCAGTAAACATGTAAAATCTAAATTAGCCTTGTTAGAAGTCAAGTATTTGTGTCTTCATGGTGATTATGTTATCAGGAAAAGGATGAGCCCAAAATGAAAATTACAATCAAACAGGTACAGAAATTTAAACATCTGGGAAGTGTTTTAACAGAGGGCAGAAAGTGTGACACTGAAATCTGAAGATTTTTGGGATGGCCAAAGACACATTCCAAAAACTAAACAGAAGATACAGAAAAAATCTTGTTGCAAACAAAGAAAAAAGTACTGAACTGTTACATGATATCTGTTCTATATGGCAGCAAATACTGGACAGTCTCCTCAAAGATGAAGAAGAGACTTGAAGCAACATAAATGTGGTTCTGCAGAAAGATGCTGAGGATACCATGAGCTGAACATGTGAGCAACGACAAGGTTTTGGAGAGAATGGAAAGAAAAATAGAAACTTATACTTAACACCAGGAAGAGGCAGATGAGATTTCTGGGGTGTGTAATGAGGACAGAGAATTTGGAAAATCTGATACTCACAGGACATAGAGGGACAGAGAGAAGCAGCACATATATTTCATGAGCTTAAGCAAATGGATGGAAGACCAGAGTTTGGGAGGAAAAACTAAAACACAAAACCTATTATACACTACAAAGGACAGGAAAATTTGAGAGACCAAAAGGGACATGCAAATAAAAGAAGATGTTATAAGAAGCCAGCAGATGTTTTTGACCCTATGTAAAGGTCATATTGACACTCTTTTATGAACTTTGGTACAAAACAGTGCATTCTATATGTACATAAATACTATCAGGTTAGTGCTCTTTTGGTTCTCAGAAATCAAGAATTGGTTGTATAGAAAAAGGAAGCATAAGTGATCTGTGTGTATACATTTGGACTGGATGGGTTAATGAATGTTGTTTATGGAATAAGGTAAGATAAGGAAGCATATTAAAAGGAAGAGTATGGGAATATCTGATGAAATCAAGGACAATCCAAGCAGAGCTATCAAATTAGGATTAAAGTAATTATTAATAGTTTACTTTCAAGGACTTCGGAAATTTATGAGTCAACCTAAGTTTATAAGATATGATAAGAGAGTTAATATCTATATAAATGGAAGATTTGATGGAATCATTCCCAAAATTGGTTATAAAAAGGATAAACATTAATTTAAAATAAAATATATTTAATCTGAACTTCTGTGAGAGGAATATGGAAAAACATGAAAATCATGGTTATTTTTTGACAAGATTTTTTAAAAGTTGCTTTTCCTTGCAATATGTAGGATAAATAAGAAAAAATAAAAACAGAGCAGAATGATATATGCAAACAAAAGGTAGTTTCCCTTACAAAGTGAGATGCAGGTTCAATCCCTTCTGCAGGACACATTTTCATTCAGTCAGTCAGTTAAGTGTCATATGTGATACACGCTTGAGCAATCATGTCTCTTTTGAGATATGACTAGCTGGGCAGAAATTTTCCTACAGTAAATTGCTATTACTTTCTGCAGTAGATTGGTTGCCTACCAAGGCTATAGAACCCAATTTGTCCTGTTATTTAACCCATAGATGAAGGATTAATACCTTTCCCATGGATATTTGTGCATAAGTGAATGCAAAGAATTCAATTGGAATTTTAATTCATCTTTCTGATTTCTAATTCAATTGGAATTTTAACTCGACTTTCTCATTTCTCATTCCATGCTAATATCCACTGCACCACAAATGCACTTTACTAAGATTTATTGAATGTTTGAAATTTTATACATACATATATATATATATGTATAAAATTTCAAACATTATTATAGTGGATACTTTTTATTTGAAATTGACATTGCATTTTTATTTATTAAACACCGTATATTATGACTATCTCTATTCACCTATGCATTCAATAAATCTTAGTAAAGTGCATTTGTGGTGCAGTGGATATTAGCTTGGAATGAGAAATCAAAAAGCCTAGTTAAAATTCCAATTGAATTGAATACAGTACCGTGAAAAAATAATAGGACAAGAACTATTTTATCTTTTATGAGACATCAAAATAAAATTTAAAATCACCCCTGTCCTAACATTTTTGCACACTACCGGTAGTGTGAAAAAGTATTAGGACAGGGGTGATTTTCCTAAAAACCTCACTGAAATACAAATACAGGGTAAAAAGCCAAGTAAATTGCTAATAAATATTGATTATTTAAAACTAGGTGTAAAAAAATGTATTAAAAAGAAGTTATATTTAATTTTTCCTATTTTCTATCAAACAAGTTATTTTGAAACTACTCCTTATTCTATTATCCTTGGATATGACTAACCTTTTTCTTATTCCCGACTCTTGAATTGATAAATCTAATTTTTCTTTGCAAGACACACTTTGGGAACAAATACAAGCTGCTTGGCAGGAGATATCATTAGATACATTAAAGAAGCTTGTAATGCCAATGACTGATGGAATGAAGGCTGTGATCAAAGCAAAAGGCTATTATACTAAATATTAAATTTATTTTGCAGCAAGTATTTTTTTCTTGTTAAAGCATATGTTGAGTAAATCAAATAAAATTACTTTAATTAAATTGTTTATTTTCTGTCAATATGCCTCATCAAAGATAAAATAGTTCTTGTCCTAAAACTTTTGCACAGTATATATATATATATATATATATATATATATATATATATTAATGAAATTGGTTATAAACAACCAACTCTCTGGGGAGTGGAGTTGACTAGGAAGAGACAACTCACCTAGTTTAGGTACAATTTTTATAATACAGTGATTGCATTTAAATTTAAACTTTGACATAAAAGCTTAACGTTGCCTATCTTATTCAGCTTATTATGACTTTTGTTATTATTCTTATTTATACTCTTATTATTTTTAAATACACTGCATTGTATTAGTCGTAACTTTGTCAGAAAAAATGATGGATTTAAATTTATCATAGAAGATTCTGAAATTAGTGCACGGTCTACATATTTTTGATTTAATAATTTACTTTTGTCTTTTAATTATAACTGCATTCTTTAAATTAAAATTATGGTCAAACTGATTATGATGTATGACAAACGCTCTCAATGTACTGCTTTGTAAAAACCACTTTTATGTTCATATAATTTTTTATATAAATTCGTAGATGTCTCATCTACGGACTTCTTGGGACATTTTCTACTGTATTTGACAATTTACTACTTTAGGTTTAATATATTTCTCTGACTATGTTTGAATTTTATTTTTTATGCGATTAAATTATTGAGGTGTTGTCTATATCAAATGAGCTCATGAAAATATGGAATGCAATTTCAAATATCGACTAATTTTTGTGAGTTTGGTTGATTTATATCATATCGGCCCTTGTTAGGCTATGTAATGTTGAATTTTGCATGTGGGATCTAATCATTACTGAAATCTGTTTAATAATAATTTTCAACCAGTACAACTGCAGTAACTATTACCCCAAGCCAATTTAAGTTGATTGATTTTACATGTCAACCTTTCTTGGGTTAAAATCAAATTTTTGTATGGTACACCCAGTGAAGTTCAAACTTACTTCTCAATAGTATTGGTCAAGCAAATTAGCTTTGTTAAACATTATTCCACACAAAGTTAAGCTGGTTGATCTTATGACATGTAAACCTTGTTGGCTAACTTAATGCTGAATTTTTGTATTGAGCACCCACTGAAGTTCCAGCTCACTGGTTATGGTTAACCATTTCAGCCTCATTAACCATTACTCTGACACCGAGCTGCTTAAATCTCATCAGAGTCTATATATTTGTTTTTCAATACTTGATATTTACTTAATCTTAAAAATCTAAAAGATCATTTTTTTTTTTTAATCATATCACCCTGAGCAAGGCGGTAACGCCACTGATGTGCAGGGAGCTACGTGAGAGTGAAAAGATTTGGAAAAGAGAAAGCCGGAAACCAAATCCTAAACAGGGAAAAAAGGGATGAGCCTCTACACCTGTACAATAGACGTAGGTGGAGTGTGAACCGGGCAATACTTTAGTCTATCTAAAAAAAACAACAACATAAAGATGAGAAAATGAAATGACAATACTTTATCTCAAAACTTTTGATAACATAAGACTATTATATCTACTACTACTACTAGATGTAAACAAGCAATATGTCATGGAGAAAACTGAATGAGAAAATATATAGATATTTATAATTTGATTTGAACTTTGCCAGCTGGTCTCAAAAATGTAGAGTATGGAAAAATAACATTATTCTTTCACATCTGAATAAGAACTGGTCTGTTGCTCCAACTATGTATCTTGAGATTCTTGACAAAATTCAAAGAAGGGTTTGCAATGCATTCAATCCTGAGCTAGCATCTCAACGTCACTTTCTCATCAATGTGACGTGGCTTCTCTCTGTCTTTTTTACAAACGTGTTGGCCAAAAAGCTTCTCCTTTTGTCATTTCTTTTATTATTAACTTTACAGATACATATTTTTTATCTCTGAACATTTACATACACACAACACAAAAACAGTCATGCACACACACACACACATAATGTACAGATGAGCACATGCACAAGAATGCATGCACACACACAAAACTTGCACCTATGAAAAGTACATATAAAAAAGAAAAATTGAGAAGTGTAAGCAGTCAAATACTGATATCTCCTGAGGAGTGGATGGAGTGATTTCCAGCAGATCCCTCGATGAAATTCTGTAGCTGGGATGCTGAAGTAACATCAATCAGCTAAGTGATAAACCTTTTACTTGTATTAATTATATACATACATATATATATATATATATATATATATATATATATATATATATATATATATATATATTTTTTTAGAAACAAGTTATTTCCACAATCTAGATTTCAACCTTTTGGTATCTTTAGGTGATTTATAATAACTGATTTTTCAACATTTTCAAATATACAACAGGGAATTTTATGAATGCACAACTGGAATATTTAAACAACAAAAAATATCAAAATCAAAGAGAAGTTACTTAAGGATCTTAAACACTTTCATTCAGATTTCTATGATCCTAATCCTATGATCCATTAAAAATAATGTTTAAACAAATAAATTATATATATATATATATATATATATATATATATATATCCAAATGAATAAGGAATGAAGAAAATAATTGCAATGTTCAAAAGATTAATTTAAAACAGTGCTCAATATAAAACTAGAGCAATGAATATTTATTATGAATTCTAAGCACTGAGGAAGAAATAGAATCATTCTACTCCATACTGGACAATGCCAAGGCTCAGTGCAAAAGCGAAGAAATTATAATCATAATGGGTGACTGAATGTCAAGGTAGGTAAAGAGAAAGAAGGAGAGATGACCAGCAACTTTGGATTAGGAATCAGCAATGAACAAGGAGAAAAATGGGTCTAAAGGTGCACAGTAAATGACCAGGTAATAACGAATACCTGGTTTCAAGAACACCCACAAGGTCTGTGGACACAGTGAAGCCCAGGAAGTGAAATGAAAAACCAGATAGACTACATAAGCATAAACAGGAGATTCAGAAATGCAGTGGTTCAATGCAAAGCCTATTCAGGCCCCAACTGTGGAAGCAACCACATTCCAGTCATCTGCAAACTAAGGGTGAAACTCCAGAGAATGAAGAAACTTAGTACAGTACCAAAAATGAAATACAACATGCTCAACCTGCAGAAAGATTACACTGACAGCATGAAAAACTAAGATGAAGAACAAATTGGAAAAGAACACTCGAAATGGTACTCACTAAAGGAAGCAATGGTAACATCAGCAAGCAACATGGCCCCAAAAGGAATCAGATGCAGAAGAAAAAAAGAGTCAATGACTGAAGAGATTCTTGACATGATGCAAAGGCGACAGAAAATTATGCCAAGACATGGAAGGGAATACAGGAAACTACACATGGAACTAAGAAAAAAATGTAGACAGGCTAAAGAAGAATGGCTCAACAACAAATGTGCAGAGATAGAGAGATTGAGCAGGACTAATAAAGCAGACATGCATAAAGAAATAAAAGAACTGACAGGACAAAAAACCTGCTCTTCAACAGGATGTATAAAATCCAAGGATGGGACGATAATATTGGAGAAAGAGGAAATACTCTAGCGATGGAAAGATTATATAAAAGATCTTTTCCACAACAAGAGAGAGCAACCGATAATACACAAAGATGAACCGGAAAAAGGTATTGCTCTGAAAAAGGGCAATACAAATGAAGAAGGACTTCTATCTATGTTTTATTGATTATACAAAGGCATTCAACAAAATACGCCACAAAGAATTGATGGAGATACTCAGCAGCCTTGGCATATTTAGGAAAGACATAAGAGTAATCATGAATCTCTACTGGCAGCAAACTGCCTGCATATGGACAGGTAACAAAGTCAGCAGATATACAATGATAGAAAGGGTGTGTCTTTTCATCGGATCTGTTCAACTTGTACAGCGAGACTATTTTGGGGATTCTAGATGTTATGCCAGGATTTGTAATTTAAATAACATACAGTACACAGATGATACAGTGCTGATTGCAGACACAGAAAGGAAACTACAAGACCTCCTACAGAAGATAGCTGAAGAGAGTGACAAAAAAGGACTACAAATAATCTGCAAGAAAACTGAACACAAGGTCATCAGCAAAAAGAGCAGTCCAAAATGCCAAATACAGTTGGAAGATACTAAAATCAAGCAGGTACAAAAATTTAAATACCTGAGAAGTGTTCTAACAGAGGAGGAAAAGTGCAACACAGAGATCTGAAGGCAAATTAGTATGGCAAAGGACATGTTCCAGAAGCTGAGTAAAGTATTAAGAGACAGGAAACTTTCACTAGAAACAAAGAAAAGAGTATTGAATTTCTATGTGATGTCAGTTCTTCACTAGAGCAGTAAATGCTTGACAAGATCATTTAAGATGAAGGAAAAACTTGAAGCAGCTGAAATGTTGTTCTACAGAAGGATAACGTGAATATCGTGGACTGAGCATGTGAGCAATGGTGAGGTTTTGGAAAGAATGGAAACAAAAAGAAAATTAATATTGTGCATCAGGAAGAGACAACTAAAGTTCCTGAGACATGCAATGATGAAGAAGGGCTTGGAGAACCTGATACTAACAGGCCAGATAGAGGGGAAAAGAGACAGAGGAAAGTAGCGGATAACATATTTGAAGGGTCTGAGCAGATGGATGATAGAATGGGAGTTGCGTGGTGTAACAGAAGAAAGTGTGCTCAGAGCCACCAGGAATAAGGAGACGTGGAAGGCCATGATCACTTACATTCTGAAGGGACAATGCACGAAGAAGAAGATGAAGAAGAAGAAGAAGAAGATACTTTAAAACATGTACAAACTATAAGCTACTACAAAACTGTACATTTTGTCCCAACATTGAAAGAACAATGTTTCATCAGGTTGTTGATCTTTTTGTATGAGGTAAGAGGATATTAAAAAAAAAAAGGGAAAACAAAATGAGGGCAGAAAAGAGAAATAAAAAAAAAGATTTCCAAAAATAAAAGAAACTGGTTTTTTGAGGATTTTTCTTTTGTTTTTTTTTCTTTTTTAAATTTTCTTTTCAGGAAATGCTTATTACCATCATTATTAACTACTTGATGAGACATTGTTCTTTCAATGTTAAAACAAAATATACAATTTTGTAGTAGCTTGTAGTTTGTACATGTTCTAAAGTATAATTTATAATATATATATATATATATAAATTATTACATGACCTAGGTTTCTATCATGAGTGGTGTCTTCAGGCGATTTGCAATAATCGCCTGAAGATACCACTCATGTTAGAAACCTAGGTCACGTTATAACTTATTTACAAATGGAAAATATTCAAAAGTTCTACAGTATAATTGTATTGAACACTTTTTAATACAAATGTGCACTGGTCTAACCTTATTATGACCAGAAACTAAGGAATTAAACAATCAATATATATATATATATATATATATATATATATATATATATATATATATAATCTATCCTTTTACTCTATTCCATAAAAAATAAAATGAAAAATCTGAAAAATTGTTATAGAAATTGGTCATTAAGATAATAACCAGGATCAATTCATTTCCGTGGTGCTAGATACATGAAGTAGCCAGGTGAAGTCAGTCACTTAAGTGCCATACGTGAAACACGCTTGGGCGATCATCTCTCTCTCGAGACATGACTGACTGGGCAGAAGATTATCCCACAGTAGGTTGCCATTGCTTTCTGCGGTAGACTGGTTGCCGACCAAGGCTATAGAACCCAATCTGTCCTGTTATTTAACCCATAACTGGAAGGAAGAGACGGATTAATACCTTTCCCAAGGGTATTTGCGCGTAAGTGAATGCAATGAATCCGGCTGGAATTCGAACTCGGCTCCCCGATTTCTCGTTCCGAGCCGATATCCAATGCACCACAACGCACATCCTAGCCAGGTGAAGAATTGTGTTAATAATAGTAGGTATACAAAAGAAGAGACTGAATTCAAGTCAAAGCAATGCTGCATTTGCTGATGAACTTTCTCAAAGTTATGGACAATACACTTTATATACATTCAATTTCACCAATACAACAAAAGCATCAAAACTAGTTCTGTTACTTTCAACTCATGACATAACTGAATACACAATCATATTGATTGTCGCCATCATTACTGATGCAGATGAGGCTATAAAAGTCCTTACAGTCCAACTACTAACAATGATTCTCTTATTAACAATAACAGAGATATTTTGAATTATAATGAATATTAAAAATTGTAAAACATAAAATTAATAATAATAATAATAATAATAATAATAACAATAATAATAATAACAACATTATGGTATTCACATAATCATCATTAGTACCTATAAAGGCACATTTGAATAATGGAATATGCCTAACAGAGACTAAACAAAATATTTAGCGATAAGAAAATTTCATAAGAAACAAAGAAAATAATGCTGAACTGTTATGTAATATTGATTATCCTAAATTAAATGCTGGCCAATTTCCTCACACATGATGAGACTTGAAGCAACAGAGATATGGTACTCCAGAAGTACTGAACATGAGGACATTTCATAAAAAAAAGTGATTAAAAGGACACTTATACTTACAATCAGAAAGACACAGTTTAAATTACTAAGATTTAATGAGGAAAGAAGGCTTGGAGGATTGAACACTTAAAGGACTTGAGAACAAAAGGAGTAGAGGGAAACAGCTAGTATGTGTAATTCTTTAGAAAGTTTAACACAAAAAGTCAAATAAAGGTAGAAAATGAGGTTGCGAGATTATATTTTAACAGCCATCTAAATAGGAAGGGTTCATCTGCTTTGAAAATCAGCATTAATGATAGTAAAACCTGATAATATTCAGCTAATTTTTTTTATCCAGTTTTATTGCTTATTGTTTGTTTAATTAACATTGGTCAAATCAAAGGTATGCAGTGTAGGAGTCATTCTTCTAATGTTTCATCTTCTCCTTGTAAGAACCTGAGGGATTCTACTTCTCCCCTCAGAGGTTGGACATTTATATAACTTCCTGTTATCTAATTGTCTGGTGTGTGTTAATGCTAAATTCAAAAGGGCTCACTTCTTTGTTTATGCTGGTGTACATTGACATCCTTCAAGGCCAAATGCTGCACTTGAAGGCTTTGAGGTCACCTTCTAGGCCATCCCTCAGAGCTCCTAGATCTTTTGCATTTCTGTGTTAATTTGAAGTAGAAAACTTACTTTGTTACCTCTTAGGGTAAACAGTATATATTGGGATCACCACAGATCAACTCTTTTTAGTTAAGGTTCCTGATGAAGATTAAATTTAATTCAGTCCTCTAATATTTCCTGGCATGAATCATATAATATACTATTTTTTTAACCTGGATGGAACACCAATCTCTGATACTATCAGGGGAAATGCAATAGTTTAGCTATGAGGTAGGCCCTGTAACGCTTTTGATATGACTAGCATATTTATTAATGGTAATTGCACCATCTTGATCATCAATGATCATATCAAATCAATAATCAACAGAGCATTATTATCATTATAATTATTAAAAAGACCATCATTATTAATTGCTGTAACATATTCATTGATAATTTTTTTTTATTTGTCATTCTATTTCTTCTTCTTGTTTCTCCAGCACTTGAAAATCTCTTCAAAACCCAACTAATTAGTCGTCTTTTTCTGACAGGAAAGAGAGTAATAAATCAATATAAAGTCAATTTTCTTAAGGTTAGAGGCAAACGAAAGGAGATAAATGAGTGTAGATGTGTGGGTGGATATCTAAGCTAAGAGGTTTCAACCATAAAGGGGTTCTTGTTCTTCAGTCTTTCTCATTAAACACCAGCTTAGTGAGAATTTGTATCAGCTGCTGGAAGTTATCCTAAATAATATATATGAGAAAACAATTTTATATTTCCATATAAATATATATTTCTTCATTTAGTAGAATAAGAGTAAAAAATTTAGAAAAGAAGAAAAAGAGTATTAGGGGAAATTATAAGAAAGAAGGGAAACTTATAAGGGAGAAAATTTCTGAACTAAAAAGGATTATAAGAAGGAAAAGATTTTAAGAAAAATATTATGGGAGGCAGAGTATAAGGAAAAATTATGAGGAAGGGGGAAATTATAAAAAGGGAAAAAATTGCAAAACTGAAAAACATTATAAGGGGAAATAATAAAGAAAGGAAAAACTTTATAAGGGAGAAAATTGCAAACCAGAAATGGAGAATTATAACTGGGAAAAAATTATGAGAAAAGAAAGATTATAAGGAGTATAAAATTACAAAGTAGAAAAAGAATTATAAACCAGAAAAAAATAAAGAGTGGAATATGGAGTGAGAGAATTACAATGTGGAAAAAATTATAAGGTGAAAAAGATTATAAGGTGTGAAAATAGGGAAGAAATTATACGAGGTAAAAAATTAAATGATTTTAAAAATGTTAGCTTTGTTTAAATGTATAATTGTCTGTAGGTTGTTTCTTTTTTAATGCACATTTTTTGAGAGAAGTATATTTTTATGCAGGATAGACAGTTTGTAAATTTGTTATAAATGTATATATTTTTGACTCAGCAGTTAAAACCTACGAGAATTCATGAAGGATCCATTTCCAGTTCATGGAAATTTTCTGTACATATTGACCAATGTCAGACCTGGTCTCAAACTCTAATAACACCCCAAATAGTGGGGAAGAAGCGAACCTAAATTCTGTATAAATGAAGCTCAGATCAGTAAATATAAGATGACATTTCAACAGTAAGGAGAGAAGACTTTTCAACAGTAATAAGCAAGAACCTTTTGACTGCAATGGAAGATGACCAGTCAAAATCAAAAGGACATCAAGAAAGCTTTGTTACAAACCAGCCACAGAGAGAGAAAAAAAAGAAATTGAAATTCCAGTGAAAATTCTCCTGAGGTTGAACAGCCTAAAATAAAAGCATTTAAGAGAAATTTTCTCAAGAACAAACTATGTAAAAAGAAACTTAAAAAAAAAAATACTGTTTCTCAGAGATATCTGTGTGGCAAGTTGCAAGTTGGTCTTTTTGTTTTTTTATAAAAGGTGATTGTATGTTTGTTTTTATTGTCTTATTTGTTTCTTTTTTGTCATTTTAAAAATATCCTTGTCTTCTCCTGAGATGTAATTTTTCCCATTTTTCGCTGGTGATCCTTTATCATAAATTGTTATCTTGCCTTAATAGGTGCTCAAAGAAAATTTTGGGCAAATTTTGTTTGTATTGTTTTTTAGCCTAACTGTAAACTGCAAATAAATCTGTTTTTCCTTTTAAAATTTTACACAGTTTTGCATTTGAAATTTTGTGCTTATTAATGTTTTGCTATTTCTACTAAGATTTTCTGTCTGGCACAAGACTTTGGATTTGGTAAAAATAAAATTTTTATAGACATCAACTGCCTACCTGTTTATTTTGAGGTGATGAATGAATTGGTAAAAATGAGAGGAGGAAAGAAGAGAAACCATACAAAAGAGGAAAGGTAAGAAGTAAAAAAAAAAATAGATGTGTGTGAAAAAAAATAGAATGAAGATGAAAAAAAGACATAAAATACAGCCTTGCTGTCTGCAGTTTTGAACCTCATTAATAATAATGCCCACTCATTGAAAAGAAAAATTACAGAAGTAAAACAAAGGGAGATAATTACATGAATAACTTTTTTTATAAGTGGTAAACTCAATTTTGAAAATGTACTTAAGGATGTGCGTTGTGGTACAGTGGATATCGGCTCGAAACGAGAAGCCGGGGAGCTGAGTTCAAATTCCAGTTGAATCCATTGTATTCACTTACGCGCAAATACTCTTGGGAAAGGTATTAATCCGTCTCTTCCTTCCAGTTATGGGTTAAATAGCAGGACAGATTGGGTTCTATAGCCTTGGTCGGCAACCAGTCTACCGCAGAAAGCAATGGCAACTTACTGCGGGATAATCTTCTGCCCAGTCAATCATGTCTCTTTTGAGACATGATCGCCCAAGCGTGTATCACGTATGGCACTTAACTAACTGACTGACGTGAGGTCTAAATATGAAAAAATAAAGATAAGTATTTATTAAATATTAACAATATTTTTAAAAATTTTGTACAAAGATTAAGAGCTACTCAAGGTAGAAGATTATAAAGTAAGAAGCATAGTTTATGAGGATATGTGGAGAGATTAAAGTATACCTTAGACTTAAACAGATTAAGGCTGTAATAGTTTCACAAAGCAGAGGTTTTGAGGAAGAAGCTGCTCAAGTGGAACTTACTTCTCACTAAAGGAAAATGGACGGAATGAGGTTAGAACTGGTAGAACTAAGGAATGCAGTTTGTCTGACCACTTTCTAGTAGCAATAGAGCAGTGAGAAGCTTGCTCATCTGCAAGATGGGTTCTTCTTCTATGTGTCATATGTCTTCAAAACGTAGGTGATCATGGCCCTCCATATCTCCCTATCCATTGTTGCTCTTAATACCCTTCTCCTGTTATTCCACTCAACCCTCGTTCCACAATTTATCCACCCAACTTCATCAGGTATATTGTGCATAGCTTCCTCTTGTTTCTCTTCCCCTTTATCTGTTCCATGAGCATCAAATTCTCCAAGCCCTCCTTCCTCATTATATGTCCCCAAAAACTCAGATGTTTTTTCCTAATGTTAAGGTATATGTTTCCTTTTTGTGTCCATTCTCTCCAAAACTTGTCATTGCTTTTGTGCTCTATTCATGATATCCTCAGCATCCTTCTGTAGAATCACATTTAGGTTGCTTCAAGTCTTTTCTTCATCTTTGAGGAAATTGTCCAGCCTTCATTCCCATATTGAAGGACAGACATCACATAACAATTCAGTACTCTCTTCTATTCTCTTATTGGGGGGTTGGACAATAATTAGTCAACAGCCAGGATGTAGAAATCATCTTAAACCTTATCGAGACTGGAAAGTGAAAACTGGGCAGCTCCTGTCCATAAGTAGACATTTTTTTTTCTAAATAAGACAAACTAAAACTATAGCAAATATTTTTGCTACTTGGGAATCTGAAGACTTTCAAAGAAAATTAAATGTAAGAATGAGTAGAACATCTTTTTCAGAATATAGAATGCACTGGTTTAAAAGATGACTTGTTATATTGAAGTTTTGTAAAAAGAAATGTTACAGCTGCATTTGAAATGTTTTTATTGTATAATCTGATACTTTAAAAATCATCTTTAATCATTTTTGTTTATTTTTCATCTTGATTACATCATTTTCTCTGTTGGTGTAGAAACAAAATGTCTTTCAGCAGTTCTATTTTGGTGCTCTTTTGTATAATTAATCACACTTGATTTGATTTTAGCTGTGTATGACAGTCTCTTTTTTAGACATTACAGGGGAGATATACTTGATGGGCTAGAGCAAGTGGATGGTGAAGTGTGGTTTGAGAGATATACCAAGAGAAAAAGTGACAAAGGATAAGAATAGGGGCAGGTGGAAGTCCATGATCGCCCACATCCTGAAAGGACATGGTGCATAAAGAAGAAAAAGGAGGGGTGGAAAAAAAGAGCGAAAAAGAAAGAAACAAACTATTTCACTTCCTAGGTTTAGACTTTTAATGGTGCAACCAACTTGACAATGATGGTTATATCAGCCATTTCCTTATAAGAAAACATTCATCATTCATTGACTGAGTAACCAGTACTACTTTAAGTTGAAACTTACAAACCCTTTCTCTTGAAACAATTTTTCACAAGTCCAATATTCGGACTATTGTCCACACCTTTGTTGCCATTTGTACAACATTTCGGTCATTGTACACTCTGGCCTTCTTCAGGTACTAGGAATTTCAAACTGAACCCATTATTACAATCACTGGGGCATATTATTCTCATTCCTTGTGCAAAGCCTCTTTTGGTAAATCCTGTGTGTGTATATATATATATATATATATATATATATATATATATTTGTTCACCACTGCTGTAGCCTGGTATTAAATCCTTTGGGTCAAGTCAATGGAACTAACCAATGCCTATATCCACTAGTCCACATGTCCTTAAGGACAACAACAACTGAATTTCTTGTACTTGTAAACCTAATGTTCAGTAACCATTTTCACTAGAGTTCATATTGCAAATTTTGATGATAATAGTTTTCTTTAGTATTTTTTCCAATAGTTATTATTGCTCTTTCCAGTTTTGATGGGGCTTTCTTTCTAGCCTTTTCTTTGATGTAGTGAGGAATGACAACATCTTCATTATATCATTATTATCTTACTGAACTGTGATATGTTACTGCGAATGAAAACTCCCTGGCGATGTGCTTTCTGCTATTTCATACATTTCTTTGTTTGTGATTCTGTAGCATTAGTCTACTAAGCTCGAAGAAGGATAATCCTCAATGGGACCTATAGGCTTCATTTGCTCAAAGCCAATTTTAATCATCAGTCTGAAAAAGTAGTTGCATACAACTGACAGTTTAGATATTTCTGGATAGGTTTGGTATGATACAGAACATTCATATGAAAGTTTCAATCTGGAAAAGCTATCTAAAAAAAGGATACAAGTTTTTAAGTTAATGTTTTCATTCTGTAGAAACTTGTGATGCTGTGTGAAACTGTCCCTGTCTATTGTTCAATTGTTCAATTTCCTTATTTCTTCTAGTAAATTTCATTATTATAACCAATCCACAGAATTAGTGTTTATTAATTTCACATTCTGAATTTTTATGATAGATTGAGGGAATATGCCATCAATGGTTTCATTCCAATTCCACATCATAGTTTCTGTTTTGGAAAGGCTTATTTTGAGTCCTATTCCTTGGAACACTTGATAGAAGATGTTTTCATTTTTATGATGGATTCAGGGTAGGTGCCATTGCTGCTTTTATTCTGATTCCAGATCATAGTCTCTGTTTTAGAAACACTTATCTTGTGTCCTATTTCTTGAAATCTTGGTAAAGGATGTTTTAGCATGTACAAAACTACAAAGTACCTAATGAGAATTGAAATACTAATCAGATAATTACTGATGCTAATTTCATTTAGCAATCTGATTGGTCTAGTGCACTGCATATTTGAACTTTAGACTAATATTATAAATTATGCATTCAATTGAACTAAATTATGCATACTTATTTAAACATAATTACACACGACTTGTGTGTGTGTGTGTGTGTGTGTGTGTGTATATATATATATATTAAATATATATGGTGCGTTTCACGGATATATATGTGTATTAGTTCATTATAATGCATATATGTATATCACACACACATATATATACATTTGTGTATTTAGGTAGCAAATTCACTTTTAAGTATGTTAGATTAAATAAATTGCAAACATTATGTCTGATTTTTTTAATAAAATCTGTTCATACTCATGGACAATCTTTCATGTATTATAGTTGAAAAATGTAAGGAATAAGCCCTAACATTTACAGTTGATTTTATTATCCATTTCTTGATATTCCCAAGTACTTTCAATTTCCTTCCAAGATCATCTTCAGGGGTATAAGTTGTGGTAACAAATTTGAAGTAAAAAAAATAATTTACAGAAATTTTTAGCAACACAATTTTGTATTGGTTAACATTCGTGCTGGTAACACCAATACAGACATTTCAGAGTGGTTGTGTGTCAATCTTAGGACAGTGCAGAGGATTTGGAAATAGTTGGATGAGTCTAATGATGATTACAAAAGTATGGCAGGTAGAAAGCTCAGAACTGATCATTCTGATAAAAAAAGAACTCCTAAATCTGTTGGTGAAAGCCTCAGACTCAACACGGAGACCTACATCAAGTGCCTTGAGAAGATAGTGCTGCCCTGGGTCAAGAGGGTGGTTACTGAAAGACCCTATGTCTGACAATAGAACTCATGCAAGAAGGAGAACACAGTCATGACTATCAGACAATTTATGTAACAACATTCCTCCTTACATCTGGCCACCCAACTACCCAGACTGCAACCTCCTTGATTATTATCTATGAGGTACAGTTGAGTGAAAGATCAACAAAACTCCTTGTAACACCAAAGATGATATGAAGACAATGTTTATGGATGGCATTCACCAACTTAACCAAGGAGACCATCCAAATAGTTGCACGAGATTCCAAAGTCATCTAGAGTCCATGGTTAAAGCCCATGACAATTTTATTGAATAAATTTAGTCTTTCATATTTCAAGATAATTTTGCACAATTTTGGTAAATATATCTGTTAAAATGAGATATCAGTGTTATTTTCATTTTTGCATAATTTAGATGACAATTTACCCATTTTATCTTGTATGTGTAGTTTTATATGATTTAGAATCTGAAAAAAGTGAAGAAATGAAACAAAGTGGAAAAGCTTTTTGATGACATGTTTTTTACCTTTCTGTGTTAGTTTGGCATCTTCGTGTCAGAAGAAAAGACAAAACCAATCTCTGTTTGCTTGGTCAACATCTTCTGGTTGGAATGAAAGAACAGAACTGCAATTTCAAATCCAACAAAAATCAACAGCAAATTTACAAAAAAACTTCTAGCTAAGAATAATAGGACGTTTTGGAGAGACATAATCATCTATGTCCTGAAAAGACATTCTTATAAAAGACGATTGTTGTATAAAGGGAATTTAATTTGGGGTTGGGCGCATGATATCTACCCTATGTAAGTAGGTAAGCAACTAGGTGGTTCTTATGCTATTGATTTACATAGATTGTAGATTGGGAATGAGATAACCAATTCTGATCAAAACCTTTTTGAAGATTTGTTGATTTTACATTTTCCTGACAAAGAAGGTACCAACCAAAACACAATTATTAAATCCCCAATGAGGATAATATTAGTCTGAATAATTTTGAGAATAGATGTTAGCTATTTATGATAAAACCTTTTAGAAATGTTCATAATCTCATTGCATTTTAGTATTTAGAATTTACAATTCAGACCTGGAAGCATTTGATTGGACATCTAGTTGGCAAAGTATTTAACCATATGTGGATCTACAGAAGAATGCTGAGGATACCATAGATCAAACACATGAGCAACAATGATATTTTAGATTCCACTGGTGAGGTGTAGGTTCAGCTTCTTCCCATGAACCGATGATTTGTGAAATCAACTCTCAACAGGATACTTCCCTGATCACTACAGTCTTAACTGCTTCAAGTCTAGGGTTAACATTTATCTTCCCCACATATCCCAATAAACTGTGCCTTTTACTCTGTAACTCTCTGCCTTGTATAGCTTTCAGTCACTTTCGCACCAATTTGATGTGACTTCCCTCTGTCTTTTCTACAAATATTTTCATGAAAACTGTTCTGACAAGTTTCTTTCTCTGGTGCCCTGACCACATGAATTTACATGTGCTACTAGATTGGCATCAAGGTCCCACTCTTTTACTCTCAAAATGGTTAGATACAACTGCCTCTTCTACTCTAACAGTTTGTTGTCTCATGCTTCCCATCTGTGGAACTCCCTTGCTTCCATGATAGCTACAATCTCCAAAAGTTTAAAAGCAATGTCAATTGCCACCATCTTCTATCTCCTTGAATCCTATTGATATTTTATTTTTTCTTTAACACCCTCTGTACATTGTTTTTACTTTCACTGTAACACCATGCACAGAATTGGTGCTCCTGTCTTGCTTGGGGTGAAATGATTAAAAAAAAAAGATGCAGGGTTAACATTATTGTGACAAAAAATCTTCAAATGTTATTTTTAGTGAAAACGCCTTTTTGAATAATGCTTTTTTTATATTGCTATAAAATATTAATATAAAATATTATTATAATGGATATAAATGGAATGTCTACTCAAATACAGGTATTCCCTAAAAATAATGCTTTAAGTCATTTTGGATTAAAAAAATCTATTAATTCTTTAGAAATTGTTTTATTAGAGTTTCATATATGAAACTGAGCAGATACGCATTTTAAAAAATCTGCACAAGTGAATGTGCTTCAAAGGTAAATGGAACCTTGCTTGATTGTGAAGCTCTTTGTAGCCAAGCAGTCAATACATGGTGGATATGATGGTGGTTCCTCCTGCAAAGGGGGATGATGTAAGTTTGAACCATGATGGACAGGAATTTTTCTTTTCTTGAGTAAACAACTCAATAGATGAAAAAAAAAAATACTGTTTAAAATAAAAAGTATACTTAAATACAGATATCCACTAAAAAATAAAATTTGAAGTTATAAAAATATAGGTAGACACACATACTGGTCGGCTTGTGATGATTTATTTCAAACGACTTTTTCACTCGCCTAAAATCTAGCAGATACTGAAGTTTAAATATCTTGAAAATGTTCTAACAGAAAATGTAAAGTGTAGCACAGAGATCCAAAGGCAAATTGGCATGGCAAAGGATGCATTCCAGAAGTTGAGTAAAGTATTAAAATTATGCTAGAAACAAAGAAAAGAGTAGTGGATTGCTATGTAATGTCAGTTCTTTAATATGGCAGTGAATGCTGGACAATATCATAAAAAATGAAGGAAAAACTTGAAGCAACTGAAATGTGCTTCTACAGAAGGATGCTGCCGATATCATGGATTGAGCATGAGAGCAATGATGTGGTTTTGGAAATGATGGAAACAAAAAGGAAATTAATACTGAGCATCAGGAAAAGACAGCTGAAGTATCTGGGACATGCAATGAGGAAGGAGGGCTTGAAGAACCTGATACTAACAGGCCAGTTAGAGGGAAGGAGGGACAGGAGAAAGCAGTGGATAACATATTTGAAGAGCCTGAGCAGGTGGATGACACAAGGGTTGTGTGGTGTAATAGGAGAAAGCGTGCTAAAAGCAAGCAGTGATAGGGAGACTTGGAAAGCCATGATTATCTACGTAGAACAAGGCCCATAAAAGAACCTGGCATCTTGGCTTCAGTCAATTTCCCATTACTGTAAAGTTGCTTCCCTGTCACTTTTCTATAAATACTTTCATGGTAATTGTTCTGATGAACTTTTTGCTATGATACCTAGACTTTATAAATTTAAGTCCAGTAAAAGATTAGCAACAAAGTCTCATCAATTTACAGTTCAATTGGCTAGATGTGACTGTAAGTTCTATGCTAACAGTTTCTTTTCTTGCACTTCTTGTTTGTTGTATTCTCTTCCAGCTCCAAGCTTTCCAGCCAGTTTTGATCTTTAAAAAGTTAAAGGCAATGTCAATTGTTATCTACCTGATCACTTTTCTATTATTCTTGATCAGTACTTGTAAAATCCACGTCTCTTGTGGCATCTATACTTTTGGTTAGTTGGTTCTAATCCATAATAATGACTGCTAAGAACAGCCTTTCCTCAAATTTATAGACAAATATTACAGATGCCTGCTGGGATTTCTTCCTTACCATTTAAAAAATATAATTTTTGATCTCATCTCCCCATTTATTTTTGTTCTTGAAGTCAGAATACTATAATCACAAGATTGTAACCCTTTTCTGCACAAACACCATTTTTAATTTATAGACATTTTGTCATTATTACTGTTACTTTGCCTAGTTTTGACTTGTATATATATTGTTTGCTGAGTATTATTTTATCCTGTTCTTTTTCTTCCTTTTCTTACTTTTTGTTGAGAACTTTGTCAATTTCTTGATCACTTTGTCAATTACACTTACCCATGGCTATTTTATTTACTCTATGAATATTCATCAGTACTTGTAACATCCATGTCTCACTTAAGTGATAACTTTACTTATGGATATTATGCTTCTTTTTTAATTGTTGGTTCCTTCAAAAGAGAAATTTTTTTCAATCTGTATTTACCAGAATGACAATGTTATATATAACTATGAACTTTAACAGAACAAAGAGCCAAATTCAAAGAGAGATAACTGAAAACGACCAACCACAGAAGAGTAGGTGGGCAGTAAAAGAATAAAAATTCTTGATATTTACTCTTAACCTTTGCTTTCAACCAGTCTCTTGCAGGATCCATAAGCCTTCACCCAATAACTAATCTCCAAATCCTGAAGTGTGAAAATTCACCTGGCTGGAGTCTGTAGCCAAATCTGGAATGGTGCCATTAGTGTTGGCTTGCATGTATATTGATCAGCTTTATGCTGGTGGCTATAATGCACCAATGTTACTCCGGCAATCTCTTCTCCAATATATAAGATTGGCCAAACTATTGCCGAGTTCACACTCCACCCACGTCTATTGAACAGGTGTAAAGGCTCATCCCTTGTTCCCTGTTTAGGATGTGGTTTCCGGCTTTCTTTTCTTTTCCAATGTTTTCACTCTTTTCTTTTTTTTTTCAATTGGAGTAGATAGACTAAACTATCACCCGACTCACACTCCACCCACATCTATTGAACAGGTGAAGAGGCTCATCCATTGTTCCTGTTTAGGATGTGGTTTTCAGTTTTCTTTTCCAATCTTTTCACTCTTACGTAGCCCCCTGCACATCAGTGGCGTTACTGCCTTGCTTGGGGTGATATGATTAAAAAAAAAACTCAGTAACCAGCACCACAGCCATTGCTGACAGATACTAGACAAGTCAATAGCTCATATTGTCTGAAGGTTTTGAAAAGGGTCTATATATTTATTTACTTTGAATTATTTTGCCCAATTTAGCATTTTCCCTAAAAGAGTTTAACAAAAATAGAGCATGATGAAACAATAAAATAAAAACAAATATTACATCAAAACTAATTTTAACAGTGACAGTAAGAGGCTTTATGAACAAATTTTTCTCACTTAGCTACACAAAAAACATAGCACAAACTAAAAAAAAAAAGCACTAACAATTATGACACATTTTTATTTCAAAATAAATTCTGTATTTTTCATGAATAAACCTTTTACTCTTATATAAAACATTTTTTATTTTAATTACTTGAAATGCCCTATAAAGCTTTCACTTTCATTAATTAATCATATTTTTTTTAATTAAAGATTAAATTAAAACACTTTAAACTTGACTTTTTCAAAGATAACAAGAATATAAAAAATCTGTCGTGTGAGTAGCCATGGTCAAATGCAAAATAAATAAGAGAACTGTCCAAAAAACAGAATTGACAAAGTTTGCAATAAGCAATAAAAAAAACCCCAAAGAACAGGGCAAAAATAATATAAAGCAAGCAAACAATATTTGCAAGACAAATCAACAGTAATATAACAAAAAGTTCACAACCTAAGAATTAGCATCGACAAACAAAGCCAAGTTCAGACAAGTGAATGTAGTGTTCTGACATCAAGACAAGACAAAACTGGATGGGGTTTGATGAAACTGAGAACTGGCCTATTTTATTGGCAAAGAAAAAATTCCTGCATGTATTTGTGGGCTTCTGCCTATAAAATAGGGTGGGGAAAGTATTTTGCCATCATTTCCCAATAACATTGGAATCAACAAAACCCAACAATAAAGATTCTAGCAATTGGATTCAAATCCTTTATTCTTAGATACCTAACAGAACATAGGGATGGTTATTGCTTTTTAGGAAATTCAATAGGTTTCTCTGTTTATTCATTTCATATGCTCCTCACCTCCAGAGCTCAAACAGGAAACAGCAATTATTACAGTTGTTTTAAGTTTTTTCACTTACACACTTTTATGACTATAAGTTGTACAAACAAGTTGCTTTAATTTTTAACTTTGACATCAACCTCGTCCACAGGATTTCTTGCACCTTTTGATAAGAGGATGATGCATGTACGTTCTTTCAATTTTTTATTTATGCACAACTTTTATTACATGCTAATTAAGTTATTCTAGGGGTTTTTTGTATGTGAAAATCTTATCTGAAAGTGCAAAAAGTCCAGGAGTAAGATTAGGAACTACAGTTGCAATTCAGAAAAAAAAAACTTATATTCTAAATCTTGGTCCATTTATTGGGAAAAAAATTCTCATTTCTAATTTTTACAGTCTACCTTCTGTTAGATTTTAATTACCTCAAAATTAAAATTCCCAATTATTAAGCCCCACCCTCTTTTATTAGGTACCTAAGAGTATAAATTTAAACCCCCAAAACACAAACTAAAAAAAATACTATGTAGAGTTGGTGCCAAACAAGCAAATTGTCACACATGTAAGATGAGTGAACAATAAAGGGGAGATAATCAAATGTTAAAACCTGATTGGCTAATTTAATATGAGGTATTTATGCTATGTCTTCTGGATGGATGATCAATGCAGATACAAAAGCAATTTGATTTATTCTTTATAAACTAATTGATTATGTAAGCCCATGATACTATAGAGTAGAGTTTATTAACACATAAAAATACATGAGAATTTTCATTCACTGTAAAGGGTTTTTGTGTCTACCATCAACATGTAGGCAAAAGAAAAAAATAAGTATCAACTGTAAGAAAATAGAAAGGATGGTAATATGAATTGGATCCACCAAAATCAAGAGAAATTTAACTATTACTTCTCTCTTCCAGTTATCTAGCCTTGGTTGGCAACTAGTCTAGAAGGAAGAAAATGTTGCATTCTGTATTGTCTCTTCAGTCATTATGCCACTACATAATAAGAAAAAGAAATGGTCCTTTTCATTGATACTACATAAAACAGTATCAATGAAAAGGACCATTTCTTTTTCTTATTCATTTTATTAGGAGAGTGTGGTGGTAGTTTGGATTTTAAGAGATTGGAATGGCATCACAGGAATGCACATCACACACTGACTCAGTATCCTTCTGTGGGTGATCTTAGTCTTTGGTGTTAGAGGCATATTGGTGCTTCAGAATTCTTGCTGCCCTCTGTTGAATTTGCACCATTTTGGATTTATATCCAAAACACAGACAAAGGCAATCCATCACTGTCATAATACCATGCCCAAGAGGCACTCTGGCCAATTGCTAACCATTCTGGCCCTGACCTTTGCATTTATTAACAACAACTTGATTTTCAAAACTGGTTGGTTATCGAGCTTACAACTCTAACTTGTAAAACTCCAATTGCTACAAAAACCAAATCTAGCATGTTGAGTTCTGTGGCCCCATACGTCTCAGTAGAGTCTAAATGATGACCGAGTTGTTAACAAAATAGACATATCATATGTACAATTAATGACTTTCAAAACCAATTCAGAAAACCAAGATGATAATGTTCTTAATTAGAAAGATTATGAAAAGCTAATAACATTTTCACTTCTATGAATAAATACTTGTTGCAAAATAAAATCCTTACATTTGCTTTGATAAAGTTTGTCATTGTAAAGGTGTTTAAGTGCATCTACCACAGCAGAAGTGTTAATGAGCTTGTGCAAATTAATGGCAGAAGAAAAACAAAGATTGATGGTAAACATTATTTAGAACAACAAGAGAGAAGAAGCTGTGGAGAGCTACATTTTTCAGACCAGCCATAACACAAGGGTAAAGCGTTCCCCTACAGTGCAGGAGGCTGCAGGTTTTTTCCTTAGCCGAGTAATACCAAAGACTTCAAAAATGGTACTCGATGCCTCTCTGCTGAGCACTTGGCAACAAAGAGAAGGATCAAGGGTAAGTGGAAAAATCCAGGGATAGGAATTGCGCCCTCCTACCACAAGATAGCAGTGAAAAAAAAGGGAGCCTTTGGTCACCTTTGATCTAGTGTTTGACTAACTTACTTATTTACATCTTGAAAGGACTTGGCACATAAAAGAAGGATAAATATTTTTTCGTTATTGTTAGACTGTAGATGCATTGATAACATGTTAGATTTCAAAAATCCAAGTTCAGATGTTAAAACAGTCTTTAATGAAAGCATGAAAGAACTACTGTTTTAATTAAGTTAAATGTGTGTCAATAGTCACTATGTCAATCTGAGTCATGTTATAACATTATAAAAAATCAATTTGTACAACAGATAAGAGCAAGATAAGCTATTGTATTGAATAATCATTGGCCATGAGAGTGAAAACATTGGGGAAGAGAAAATAAGTCAATTATTTTTTACTGAATCTGCTCATTCAATATACTGCTTATAATTTAGTACAGTCATATATTAGGGCCTATCAAAAGTATTTTTAAGACTATCTGTTCATATTATTATTATATTATATATTAAGACTATATATATATATTATTAATATATTATATATTAATACTATGTATTATTATTATTATATTATATATTAATACTATATATTATCATTATATTATATATTAAGATTATATATATTATTATTATTATTATCATTATTATTATACTACTAGCAGTATAGCCCGGCGTTGCTCGGGTGTAATGAAAGCTTTAAAACTAATCCATGGTTCTGGAGCTCAGACTCTTTGGACGTTGGCACAAAAGACTAAAAAGCAATAGTTGTTTCCAGTTAAAGTGAAACCATAGACTGAAAGAAAAATGAGTGGATGTAAGTCAAATTTTGATTTTATGGTATCGATATCAAATAAGTTTTTTTGTCATAAACTGAATTTTGAAAGCTAAATAAGTCCTCTGAGTAAATGGTATAATGGCTGAGATTAAGAACTACAATTATACCTACTTAGAGCCAAACCCGAAGCAAAAACTAAAATAAAAAGGCTGAAAAAAATACAGACATACAGGCAGATAAACAGACAGACAGACATACACACACAAACATCTTGCCTGTTAATATATATATATATATATTATCGATTTTCTGCACTATTGTAAGAACTGCAACCTTGAAACTTCTGAATATTGTTTCTTATGTCTTTGTCTATGAGTGTATCAAATTTTATTAAAATAAGAACACTCACAGATGCTTATAGTACAACTGTGTAAATTTTCCAAAAAATTAGTTCAGCCATTTCAGAGTCTATAGGTAACAGACACACACAGACACACATACACATACACACAAAATTTAATTTATAAATAAGTTTAGATAGATTTAGATAGATTAGATTAAGACTATATTCATTATTATTATTATATTATTAAGACTATATATATATATATATATATATATATATATATCTGTAGTTTACCACTAACTAATTTATAACAGATTGGCACAGTTTAGAAGTTAGTATTGCAGCAGAATGTACTATTTCAGTCATATGGTTTATATTGGTCATGGAGATATTGTTGAGACTGGCTGACTTTACCAACGAAATAACATTGGTTAACTCACCAAAGGGGACATTTCTAGATGATATGACACTGCTATCCAGAAGTCCAGTTCAGATGAGAAGTGTCTTAATGAGGCTTGATTGATTAGGTGAGCCTGAATGAAATTCAAGGCAAAGAAGTCATAAAGCCTGATCTTTTGGAAAGGAGTGCAAAAACAAGAGAGGTTTATGATAGGTGAAGAAAAGATGTCAACTGTGAAAGAAGAACTGATAAATAGCCTATGAAGATGCTATGCTGGTACCTTTTTAGATAGAAGTAAAGGCAGAAGATGGACTTTGAGCAATGGATGAAACAAAGCTACTAGAAAAGTTAAAGATCTGGATGTTGCAGTTTGGGTTGTATCCTGGCCATTGTAGATTTATGACATGGTATTGTCAAGGGTGTGACGGATGTGCATTGTGGTACAGTGGATATTGGCTCGGAACGAGAAATCAGGGAGCCGAGTTCGAATTCCAGTTGAATCCATTGTATTCACTTGCACACAAATACCCTTGGGAAAGGTATTAATTCATCTCTTCCTTCCAGTTATGGGTTAAATAACAGAACTGAATGGGTTCTATAGCCTTGGTCAGCAACCAGTCTACCACAGAAAGCAATGGCAACCTACTGTGGGATAATCTTCTGCCCAGTCAGTCATGTCTCTTTCGAGACATGATCGCCCAAGCGTGTATCATGTATGGCACTTAACTGACTGATTGTCAAGGGTAGAGATCATCAAACAGAAATGCAGTGTACACATCAGAAGATGGCTTGGCTTGCCAAAAGTAACAAACACATTGGCACTATATGACAGAGGTGGTTCATTTGAACTACCCTTGACATGCATTGTCGAAGTATATAAGCAGGGGAAGGTAAGAATAGTGATGATTATTATGGGATGCAAAGGATGAAACAATTCAAGATAAATTGCCACAGGTGAAGACAGCAAGGAAGTGGGATAATGTAGGTGAAACTGAAAACATCTTGACAGAACATCAAGACATAGATTAGGTGTGAACCTGTTTAAGCCCTTTGCTACAATGAACCCAATAGAAAGAAAATATGCAGCATTGTAAAAAAGAAAGAGGATGAAAGAAGAATATTACACCTGGTGCAGTGTTCAGTGCAAGGACAAATGATGAAGTGAGTAGAGCATACCATAGAGCAGAAGATCAGCGGTCAGGAGGTATGGCAGCGGGATACATCAAGATTAAGTATTTTGATCTGTGCAACTTATGATGTGTTACCCTTACCCTGTAACCTGATGAGATGGCATGTATTTGAGAGTGACAAGTGAGGATGTGGAATGGAAGGTACAATGAAGCACATACGATCTAATTGCTGAAGTCCTGAATAGGTATATATGGAGACACAACCAGATACAGAGGATTTTGTGTGATATCTTGAAGAAACAAATTAATAGTATTAATAGTGAAAATAGACCACAAAAGCTCATCTCAAGGATATCAATCAACTTTGATGGGCAAGGGAAACATAGCCTCTACAAGAGAAAGGAGAGAACAGTGGATGATAAGAAATGGTATTGGAACTGAAATATGTCAGCAGATCTCACATGTTATGTTTTTTCCCCAATCCCAGCAGAGAAGCCAGACATTTTCTATTGGTGTGAAGAAAGGTTATTTACTTGATGAAACTGACAGTGCCCCATGAGGATAATATGAATGCAACAGTTGATAGAAAGAATGAGTGAAACCAAGCACTACTTAAAAACTAAAGAAAGCAGGATGGGAGGTGACTCACTACCCAGTAGAAGTTGGCTACGGAGGTTACATTGGACACAGAAGAAGAAAATATAGAGGAAAGCAATAACAGTAATAAAGAATCTACTGAGTTCCATGAAGAAGGCAAGCCATTGGATCTGTTTGAAGAGAAGCGATTACACTTGGATTGAGAATTGAATGTATGCTACATCAACAATGTAAAGCCAGCTGAAACAACAAGAGAGGCTTCACATCAGTGAGGGAAGCCAGTGCACAATACATTAACTGTTGATAGGGAAGCCTCAAAATCAGTGCACATTCTCTCCTGATGAGCTCAAGATTTTGCTGGAATATGGTATGCAGCACTGTTCAATTAGCATGCACTTACTGGTTGTATTCCATTACTTTATGATTATTATACTAGCAGTATAGCCCGGTGTTGCTCAGGTGTAATGAAAGCTTTAAAACTAATCCATGGTCCTGGAGCTCAGACACTTTGGACATTGGCATGAAAGACTAAAAAAGCAATAATTGTTTCCAGTTAAAGCGAAACCGTAGACTGAAAGAAAAATGAAATGAAAAAGAAAAATGAATGAAAATTTTGATTTCCTGGTATCGATATCAAATAAGTTTTTTTGTCATAAACTGAATTTTGAAGGCTAAATAAGTCCTCTGAGTAAATGGTATAATGCTACAATTATACCTACTTAAAGCCATACACGAAGCAAAAACTAAAATAAAAGGACTGAAAAAAATACAGACATACAAGCAGATAAACAGACACACACAAACATCATGCCTTTTATATATATATATCATCAATTTTCTGCACTATTGTAAGAACTGCAACCTTGAAACTTCTGAATATCATTTCTTATGTCTTTGTCTATGAGTGTATCAAATTTTATTAAAATTGGACCACTCCTATAACCCGATTTTTTTGATTATCATTTTTCGATATTTATCGGGGGTACCTCAACACAAAACCTAGCTAAGAACACTTGCAGATGCTTATAGTGCAACTGTGTAAATTTTCAAGAAAATTAGTTCAGTCATTTTGAAGTCTATAGGTAATGGACACACAGACACAGACACACACAAACATATACACACACAGACAAAGTTCCATTTATAAATAAGTTTAGATAGATTTATATTAAGACTATATATTACTATTATCATTATCATATTATATATTAACATTATATATATTATTACATTATTAAGACTATCTGTATGTGCTTTTGCGGTGCAGTGGATATTGGCTTGGAATGAGAAATCGGAGAGCCAAGTTCAAATTCCAGTTGAATTAGTTGCATTTGCATATACACAAATACTCTTGGGAAAGATATTCAATCATCTCTTCTCTCTCCAACTATGGGTTGAATAGCAGGACAGATTGAGTTCTATCGCCTTGGTTGGAAACCAATCTACCACAGAAAGATATGTCAACCTGCTGTGGAAAAATCTTCAGCCTAGTCAGTCATGGATCAAAAGAGACATGATCACCCAAGCATGTATCATGTATGGCACTTAACTGACTGACTGATAGCTTTTACTATTATCCCATTATAATTGTGTGCATGCCTCCATTCATTAGTTTGCATGACTGTTACACCCTGCTAATACCTCATAAATAATGGACTATTTTGTTTTGATTGCATGGAAAAAAAGGGAAAAAGCTACTTGGTTTCATTGAGAAAATGAAAGAAGATAGAAATAATTAATAGTTGTTTCAGCAAAATGGAAAAAAATAGCCTAATTCAAATCTTTTCATTTGTACTCACTTCTTAAAATAACAACCAGCATTTATATTTATGATTGTTATTACAACATTGTGTTAAAGTTGTTAAGCTCAAATATTTAACAATGTAATCGGAACATTTCTACAGATATTTTGTTGTCACAGAACTTTCCATGAGCTTATTCAATTATTATCTAAAGAATTAAGATTCATTTAAAACACCTTGAAATTTTCACTGGTCTTTCTACTTGTTGAAATTATGAGGCTACATCAGAGATATGTTTATTTTTAGGAGATCTTTGCATGTAAAGAATGCTTATAAATTATTATTATTATTATTATTTGTTCTTCTTCTCATTTGTTTTTTTTTAATGTGTCAAGTGTTGTCTGCAAATCATAACCAGGTACTTCAACAGGCAACAAGTATTTTGTATCAGGAGATGCAAACATATGTAATTCTATGTAATCAAGAAGAAAAAAACATGTAATTGCGGTCATTGCATGGAAAGAAATCTATGCAAGATGTGGGAAGTAACTATGACTATGATTTTTTGCAGCGCATATATTTTAGGACTTCCAGGAATTTGTTCCACTTTATTATTATTATTATTATTATTATTATTATTATTATTATGTCATTTTTCATTATAAATCGATTTCTGCTATGGTTGCACTCCCTACCAAGTCTGCAGGAAGACCTAAGGCAGGTAGTGGTGTGTTGTTATGACTCCATTTCATGTTTTTTCATACATCCCTAACATCCCTAGCATTACATAGACAAAGTTATCCTTAGTGTATGGGCTGTACTTAACAAGACAATTTTTTGTATATCTTTTAAGTTGGGGTTTCCAGGGATTCTTTCAATGTTGTTTTTTATTCAATTTTTTATCATTCCAAGTGCACTTACTATCACTGGCACGATTCTTGTTTCATGATTAAAAAAAAAAAAAAAAAAAATTTCCACATTTTTTCTATATCAATTTCCAGGTCTTTATATTTTGACAGTTTTATTATTAGTAGTATTATTGTAAAGGGAGTGACATAAGTATTTTTTTAGTTTATTCTAAATTTTATTTCATGTAAAAACTCATGATAACATCATTATATTATGAATACATTTTGAATTAGTTTTTATTTTTTGTCAGACATGTCTGAATAGTTTAGAAGATCACATTCGGTTTCCCTATATTTTTGGTTTTTACTGTTTTTTTGTGTTTAAGTAGCCCACAATATAATATGTGTTTTGTGGTGCAATGGATATTGAAGAGCTGAGTTCAAATTCCAGCTGAATTCATTGCATTCAATTAAACACAAATGCCCCTGGGAAAGGTATTAGTCCATCTCTTCTCCCTCCAGCGATGGGTTGAATAGCAGGACAGATTGGTTTCTATAGCCTTGGTTGGAAACCAGTCTGCAACAGAAAGAAGTGGTAACCTACTGCTGGAAAATCTACCTAGTCAGTCATGTCTGAAAAGGGGCATGATTTCCCAAGCAAGTATTACAGATGACAACTGACTGAAGTAGTAATAAAAGGATCAAATATGCCACTTAATTGACAGATTGAGTATGTGAAAAAAAAAAAAAAAAAATTAAACTAAATAAATTTGCAAATTAACATTCCATATCTTCAGTATTTCCCCTTGGAATATAATCATAACTTACATTTATATCCCCCTCATCCTCTTATACATATAGAATTCCATCAATAAAAATATTATTTCAGTTCAATTAAGAGGATCAAATTGTCATACAAATACCTTACACTGTTTTGATATATATAAATTTATGTATCATATTCACATGAAGTGGATTTGTTACATCTCGTCAGGAGGGTTTGACTCACCTATCCAGCTGCATCCACAATCCACACTCTTATGTAACTCCTACTCTTCAGGAGTAGGTTGGGTTTTCACAACCATCTCTATCACTGCCACCAGAGGGGGAAAGGGAATAAGAAGAGAGGATGACGACCCCAATGCGTGAATGTAAGTGCTAACTACAATATATACATATATATAGGATGGTTCAGAAAATTCATGCCTATTTTTAGTTCATTTATGTTTGTACACACTAGCACACATAAAATTTATCAACAGATCTAATATGCTCACATTTCCAATTACTACACACTTTGAACTATCACCTGAGAAAAAAAAAGTTTAAAATTACTTAATTTGTGTCGATTTTGCATTCCTGTAAAAATGAAAGATTATAAGGTGCATTTTAGACACTTGATGCCTTCTTATTACTTTAAAGGTAAAAAAATACCTTTCAAGCAACAACAAAAAGATAAGTGCTGTTTACAGTGAAGGTGCTTCAGCTGACAGAACTGTGCAAAAGTTAAGTTTAGAGTTAGTGATTGTAGCCTTATTTATGAAGAATGCTCAGGCAGATCCCAACACTACAAATGATGACCAAATTAAGACTTTGATTGAGAATAACTGACATTACATGATGCAGGAATTAGCAGAAACATCAGACAACACTATATTTGTTTCATTCAATATAAATATTTTCCCGGAATAAACAAATATACAAATATAGTGTGATCTAATTTAACTCATAGAAATGAATTATAATTTATAACCAATCTAAATGATGTGTTGAGTTTTTCTTTATAAATATCATATTGCTCTGGATAACATCCACTGAGCTCTCTATAAAGAAATAACACTTAATATTTTAAGTAGATCTTATTGGATTATCCTTGCTGTTCACAGACTTGACATCTATACCTAGTACACACAATCTCATTATACTAATAAGTGAGAAACACATCCTATAATAATTGAGCTTGTTCTTCACCTGATTTGTTCATTAAACAGGGAGGTTGTTGAGAGCCATGAACAAAACAAACATGGAAGAAGAATATTGATGGTGTGATTAGGCATATCCATGTAAGGAACATCTGGCATTCACTGACTGAACAGTTAACTATCAAATGAAATTTATAAAATCTTTTGCTTAAAATTTTTTTGCAGAACAACAGGCTTCTTGAGTCTGCTGTTTCAAGTTCTGATGGGAGTTTTCTTCCTAAACTTTTGCTTAAGTGTGGAAAGTAAGCAGACTGATTAAATCATTATTTTTTCTTCTAGTTTCATTGTGATTTTATAGTGTCTATCTGATGAAGGTTTATGACTTAAAGGATTTATTCACTTGAAACAATTTTTAATCATTGATTTGAAAAAACAGTTATATATAACTGGGAGTTTAGACATTTCATGTAGTTTTGTATTTAATTATTATGCAATATACTCTTTCAGTTTTATATAGTGACAAAGAAAATATTAAAATGCCTTTCCAAATTATTAAACCTCCACATTACGACAAAAAAATGTGCAAATAAAGCTTCATAAAAACTTACTGATTTAGCTGAATTATGGTTCTAAATTAAATTCCCTTTCTTTGCCTATGCATAGTGACTTGACCCTGACAAGAAAGTGTTTGATAATTCTTGCCTTTAAAGTCAAGTTGTGTAACTTTTTTCAGCTTACAGCATTTAAAATATGATTTAAAGAAAGTTTAGGTTATTAAGCAAAATGTCTAAAAAGAAGGGACAATTAGAATTTCAAATTATTTGAAAAATTTAGACATCGTTAAGCACTGTCTGACACATGTGAATTATATCCAATAATGTATCTAGGTCATTTTGACTAATTAATTGAAACAATCATTGAACTTAAACAAGAAAACCAACCCAGAGATTTAGGGGAGGCCTTGTAAAAAAATAAGCACATCAAAAAAAAAAATAGGAATTCTTGTTTTCAGTGCTTGAAGCTGATCCATTCAATTATATTTTTGATTTCTCATCAGTTCATTTTTCAGTAGTATTTACAATGTCTTTCTCTATTTCTCATGAGACACTACACTAAACATTGGCTTTTTCTCTTTTTCCTGCATACTTCACAGTACAATGTATTTCTCATGCCACACTTCACTGTACAATGTCATTCTCCATTACTCATGCCACACTTCAGTGTACAATGTCTTTTTTCCCATTACTCATGCAACACTTCACTGTACAATGTCTTTCTCCATTACTCATGTCACACTTCACTTTACAATGTCTTTTTTCCATTTCTCATGCCACACTTCACTGTACAATGCCTTTCTCCATTACTCATGCAACACTTCACTGTACAATGTCTTTCTCCATTTCTCATGTCACACTTCACTTTACAATGTCTTTTTTCCATTTCTCATGCCACACTTCACTGTACAATGTCATTCTCCATTTCTCATATCACACTTCACTGTACAATGTCATTCTCCATTACTCATGCAACACTTCACTGTACAATGTATTTTTTCCCATTACTCATGCAACACTTCACAGTTCAATGTCATTCTCCATTTCTCGTGCCACACTTTACAGTACAATGTCATTCTCCATTACTCATGCTACACTTCACTGTACAATGTCTTTTTTCCCATTACTCATGCAACACTTCACTGTACAATGTCTTTTTTCCATTTCTCATGTCACATTTTACTGTACAATGTCATTCTCCATTTTTCATGCAACACTTCACTGTACAATGTCATTCTCCATTTCTCATGCAACACTTCACTGTACAATGTCATTCTCCATTTCTCATGTCACACTTCACTTTACAATGTCTTTTTTCCATTTCTCATGCCACACTTCACTGTACAATGCCTTTCTCCATTACTCATGCAACACTTCACTGTACAATGTCTTTCTCCATTTCTCATGTCACACTTCACTTTACAATGTCTTTTTTCCATTTCTCATGCCACACTTCACTGTACAATGTCATTCTCCATTTCTCATATCACACTTCACTGTACAATGTCATTCTCCATTACTCATGCAACACTTCACTGTACAATGTATTTTTTCCCATTACTCATGCAACACTTCACAGTTCAATGTCATTCTCCATTTCTCGCGCCACACTTTACAGTACAATGTCATTCTCCATTACTCATGCTACACTTCACTGTACAATGTCTTTTTTCCCATTACTCATGCAACACTTCACTGTACAATGTCTTTTTTCCATTTCTCATGTCACATTTTACTGTACAATGTCATTCTCCATTTCTCATGCAACACTTCACTGTACAATGTCATTCTCCATTTCTCATGCAACACTTCACTGTACAATGTCATTCTCCATTTCTCATGTCACACTTCACTTTACAATGTCTTTTTTCCATTTCTCATGCCACACTTCACTGTACAATGCCTTTCTCCATTACTCATGCAACACTTCACTGTACAATGTCTTTCTCCATTTCTCATGTCACACTTCACTTTACAATGTCTTTTTTCCATTTCTCATGCCACACTTCACTGTACAATGTCATTCTCCATTTCTCATATCACACTTCACTGTACAATGTCATTCTCCATTACTCATGCAACACTTCACTGTACAATGTATTTTTTCCCATTACTCATGCAACACTTCACAGTTCAATGTCATTCTCCATTTCTCGCGCCACACTTTACAGTACAATGTCATTCTCCATTACTCATGCAACACTTCACTGTACAATGTATTTTTTCCCATTACTCATGCAACACTTCACAGTTCAATGTCATTCTCCATTTCTCGCGCCACACTTTACAGTACAATGTCATTCTCCATTACTCATGCTACACTTCACTGTACAATGTCTTTTTTCCCATTACTCATGCAACACTTCACTGTACAATGTCTTTTTTCCATTTCTCATGTCACATTTTACTGTACAATGTCATTCTCCATTTCTCATGCAACACTTCACTGTACAATGTCATTCTCCATTTCTCATGCAACACTTCACTGTACAATGTCATTCTCCATTACTCATGCCACACTTCCCTGTACAATGTCTTTCTCCATCACTCATGCAACACTTCACTGTACAATGTCATTCTCCATTACTCATGCCACACTTCATTGTACAATGTCTTTTTTCCATTTCTCATGTCACATTTTACTGTACAATGTCATTCTCCATTTCTCATGCAACACTTCACTGTACAATGTCATTCTCCATTTCTCATGCAACACTTCACTGTACAATGTCTTTCTCCATCACTCATGCAACACTTCACTGTACAATGTCATTCTCCATTACTCATGCCACACTTCACTGTACAATGTCTTTTTTCCATTTCTCATGTCACATTTTACTGTACAATGTCATTCTCCATTTCTCATGCAACACTTCACTGTACAATGTCATTCTCCATTTCTCATGCCACACTTCACTGTACAATGTCATTCTCCATTACTCATGCAACACTTCACTGTACAATGTCATTCTCTATTACTCATGTCACACTTCACTGTAGAATGTCTTTTTTCCATTTCTCATGTCACACTTTACTGTACAATGTCTTTTTTTCCCATTACTCATGCAACACTTCACTGTACAATGTCTTTCTCCATTTCTCATGTAACACTTCACTGTACAATGTCTTTTTTTCCATTACTCATTCCACACTTCACTGTACAATGCCTTTTTCCATTACTCCTGCAACACTTCACTGTACAATGTCATTCTCCTTTTCTCATGTCACACTTCACTGTACAATGTCATTCTCTATTACTCATGTCACACTTCACTGTAGAATGTCTTTTTTCCATTTCTCATGCAACACTTCACTGTACAATGTCATTCTCCATTTCTCATGTCACACTTCACTGTACAATGTCATTCTCCATCACTCATGTCACACTTCACTGTACAATGCCATTCTCCATTACTCATGCAACACTTCACTGTACAATGTCATTCTCCATTTCTCATGTCACACTTCACTGTACAATGTCATTCTCCATCACTCATGTCACACTTCACTGTACAATGTCATTCTCCATCACTCATGCAACACTTCACTGTACAATTCAACTCTGTATTTCTTATGCCACACTTCACTGTACAATGTCTTTTTTTCCATTTCTCATGCCACATTTCACTGTACAATGTCTTTTTTCTATTTTTCATGCTACATTTCACTGTACAATGTCATTCTCCATTTGTCAAGCCACACTTCACTGTACAATGTTTTTCTCCATTTCTCATGTGTGCGTTATCTGTGTGTTATTTTAAGCCAAAGCATATTTCACATTGTAGGAGGTTGCTTATATTATGTAGTCTTCCCAAGCAATCTCCTTTCCAATCTGCAATCTAGTGATTTATTAAGTACATTGTTTTTTTTTTTAATTATTTCACTTCAAGCAAGAAAATAATGCCACTATTACAGTTACAGAAAGTGCAAGACAATGAGAAGACATTATTGATGAGAAAGGACAATAAAAAAATACATTTCAGGAAGTGAGAAGATTGCAGTTTATGTTGCATTTAAATTTTGGAAGATGGAAGGAAAAGTTTTCACATTGTCTTGTGACTGGTGATGAAAAGTAGATATACTATGATAACCCACTAAGCATGGAAGATTATGGGGTAAGCCTAGCCATGCATCAGCATTGGCAGCAAAGCTGAATATCCATGGTTCAAAGCTTCTGCTCTGCATTTGGTGTGATCATTTTTTTTTAGTTGTTTTTTGTTTTTATGACATATCAACCTTGGTGGGTCATTTATTGCCAACTAAATTTTATTTATTTATTGCTGCTAATAAATCCTTTTTCTTTTCAACAATTTATTGTTATTTTTATATAATATTTTTTTTTGTGTCTATTAATACATTTTTCTTTTTGAGTATCAAGATTCATTGGGATTTGTTTTTAAGAGCATGGTCCCCCAAGTCCTACCCTTGTTATTTAACCCATAACTGGAGGGAAAGGACGGATTAATACCTTTCCCAAGAGTACCAGTGCTGAAGTGAATGCAGGGTATTCAACTGGAATTTGAACTTGGCTCACCAATTTCTCTTACCGAGCTGATATCCACTGCATCACAATGCACATCTGTCACGAAACACTTGCAGCACCTGGTATTCCCAAGCGGTCACCCATCTAAGTACTGACCAGGCTCAACATTGCTTAACTTCGGTCAACGAGCGAGAACCGGTGTATTCAATGTGATATGGCCATAAGCTTGGTGGGATCAGCTGGGTGTAGTGTATTATGAGCTGCTCAAACCAATCAAAACCACTACTGGAGATTGATATCAATCAAAACTACTACTGGAGATTGATATCAATCAAAACCACTACTGGAGATTGATATCAATCAAAACCACTACTGGAGATTGATATCAATCAAAATTGATGCATTTAAACTAAGCATGAAAGAAAAAACAGCTGTTATTCAAGCAGAGACATAACAAAGGGATTTTACAACATGACATTGCTGAGCCACATGTTGCAAAATGGGTAATAACCTACTTAGAAATGCTTAAATGAGAAGTCCTACCTTGCCCACCAAATTAAACAGACATTGCCTCATCCAATTATTATTCTTTCCAATCGCTGGCAGATGGTCTGGCTGAGGAGCACTTTTATTCTTATGAAAATGCAAAAAAATGGGTTGACTAATGGTTAGACTTAAAAGACGAGTTGTTTTTTCCAACGTGGAATTTAAATGCTGCCAGAAAGATGGGGAAAAGTAGAGGCTAGTGATAGACAATATTTTCAGTTACATTTTTCTTATTAATTTTTGTAAATAGAACATTACTTTTCATGATAAATCAGTGAGAAGTTACTCAAGGTTCTAATAGCTATTTCAACAGTAAAAAGTTGAGACCTAGTTGCTAACCTAGTGATATACTTTAATTCATGCAGTCGAGGTACCAAGGTGAAGAGTTCATTAGAACAACAGCTGTGAAAATACAGGGTGCAATCAATAAATTGTCATCTAAATTATGCAAAAATAAAAATAACACTGACATATCATTTTAACAGATATATTTACTAAAATTACACAAAAATATCTTGAGATACTAATGAGTAAATTTATTCCATAAAATTGCCATTGGCTTAAACCACAGCTTCTAGATAACTTCAGAATCTCATGCAACCTCTTTTTTTTTCATCATTTCATCCCAAGCAAGGCATTCCACTGCCACTATTGCACATGGGGCTACATAGGGGAAGGTAAAGAGAGAGAGTTGTTAGATGTAGGAAATGTCAAAAGGAGGGTGATAGATGGGTAAGGATACAGAAGCTGGGTAGATAGGAAGAGTGTTTGAAAGAATGGAGGTGAGTTAGTGTGTTAGGAGGTGTCTATTGACCTTACATTTAAACTCCTGGAGATTGTAGTCGTCGGGGAAGCAATCATGTGGCAGGGAATTCCACAGTTGAGAAACACAAGAAAGAAAACTGCTGGAGTAGAAATTGCGGTTGCATTTTATTGGTTTCACTGTAAAAGGATGGGATCTAGTTGCTAATCTAGTATCTCGTGCAAATTTGTACTTAGGGGGCACCAGTGATCTCAGTTCATTGGAGCAAAAGTCATGAAAATATTTATAGAAGAGACACAGGGAAGCCATGTTGTGCCGGTGAGAGAAAGGCTGTTCTGAGTGATCTCTTTGTCTATGTCTCTTTATTTCTTTGTTTTTATAATCTTTGTCTTCATTTCATCTTTGGTGGCATGAGAAGTTTTGTTGGTCTATCGCTCAACTGTGGCCCACATATAATAATCAAGGGGACTGTAGTCTGGAGAGTTGGGTGACCAAATCTAAAGAGTGATGTTGCTGCAGAAATTGCCTGATAGCCATGACTGGTTTCTCATGCTTGTGTGGCATGGTAGAGAGTTCTATTACCAGACACAGGGTCTTCCAGCTCTACCTCCTCAAAGCATGTAGGCTTTCATGTTGAGTCTGGGGTTATGCCAAGAAATTCAGATCTTTTCTTATCAGAATAATCAGAGTGATTTTTCCATTTTTCTCTCACCGGCACAACATGGCTTCCCTGTGTCTCTTCTATAAATATTTTCACGACTTTTGCTCCAATGAACTGAGATCACTGGTGCCCCCTAAGCTGCTATACTTTTGTAATCAGGAATAAGACCACTCCCACAAAATATCAAATTCCACCAAGCTCAATATAAATAAAAAAAAAATGGGACACAACAGCAACCCCCCCAGTTCTGATGAGGGATGACAAAGTCATAATGGTGTCCCTATGAAACTTCAATGTCAGCATATACTTGCTCAGTTAAAGTAACAAATTCTTTGCATTATATATATATATATATATATATATACACATATATATTACCAAATAAATTATCTATCTATATTTATCTATATATATATATATAGATATTACCAAATAAATTAGCCACATTTTACTGCTTGATGATGGTGTTTTAACATGAAAACTTTATAGCTGCTGAGTTGCAGTATGCTATTATTATAATATAAGAAAAATTAAGGCAGACACATTATTTCATGGTGAATCGGAAGTATAGGTCTATTTCACCATGAAATAACGTGTCTGCCTTAATTTTTCTTATATTTGCTCTATATGTATTTATATGCATATATGTTTAGAGCTCTCTTGAGAGTTATCCTACCGCTGTATGTACAGGATACTCCTTTGGATTCTTCTATACCCACACTGCATGCTGATATATATATATATATATATATATAATATTTAGATGTACATTTTGTTCTGTCAATATTGAGAAATTATTTTAAACTTGGCCCCATGGCCTCTGATGTCATTCATAAAAAATGTTAAGTAAAAAGAAATTTTAAAAATATGTTGTTGTACTGTTTAAAACTTTTTTAAGATTGTTTTGATGTTTTCCATGTAATAGTTGGGATGACATGAAAAATAATTCCTTTTCTAAGCATCTCTTAGGACAATGGCCATACTTATCCGCTCTCCAAATAATGTAGCAGTTTATACTTGGTTATATGGTACCAGTAACAACTGCTAATCTGACCTATGTTGAATGTTGAAGACTGTGTATCTCAAAAGGCTAACAGTTTTAAATGATTTGTTATATATACATACTTGAAGAAGTAAATGGCTTTATGCCTTCTCCAAGACTGTTAATGCAAAGTGAAATCAAACTGTCCTGTGTTTGAATGTAGTTCACCTATTCCATTCTTTTATTATTAACTATTAGGTCACATATATCTTCAAAAATTTTGGAAAATATTAAACCACTCCGATTGTTTGTAAACTAAAAAAATACAAGGAGAAAAGAAACGATATAAACAGGTATAAAAATACTTGTGGCTTACACATAGTGTTGTCTCCTTCATAATTCACAGAGTTTGGTATTCTTCCACTGTTTGTGATTCCTTTGATTTGGGTTTTTTGGTAGCTGTAAAGAAAAAAAGAAAATGACAAAGACTTTACATAGAAAATCAAAAGTTTCTTTAAAGCACTAACTGTTCTCAGTTCAACCAACAACCCTGTCCCAGCCAAAAAAAAAAAAAAAAATGAAATCTAATACTTGGAAGTGGGTTAAGATAAGAATTTTCAGCCATTTTCCTCATAAAAAAATGTCATAGCTGCCCCACTCAGATAAAAGGATTGTCATAGCCATTCCCTTCAGATAAAAGGATTGTCATAGCCACTTCCCACAGATAAAATGATTGTCATAGCCACTTCCCACAGATAAAATGATTGTCATAGCCACTTCCCACAGATAAAACGATTGTCGTAGCCACTTCCCACAGATAAAATGATTGTCGTAGCCACTTCCCACAGATAAAGAATTGTCATAATCATTTCCCTTAAATAAAAAGATTGTCATAGCCATTTCCCTCAAATAAAAAGGTTGTCATAGCCATTTCCCTCAAATAAAAGGATCATCATATCCCTCAGATAAATGGATTGTCATAGCCATTTCCCTCAAATAAAAAGGTTGTCATAGCCATTTCCCTCAAATAAAAGGATCATCATATCCCTCAGATAAATGGATTGTCATAGCTGCTTGCCTCAGATGAAAGGATTGCCATAACCACATCCCACATATAAAAGTACTGTCATAGTCACTGTCTACAGGCAAAAGGATTGTCATAGCCACTCCCATTACCAGGGATTATATTAAATTAAAGGACTGTCATAGCTGCTCCCACCAAATAAAAGAATTGTCATAGCCACTCCCTTCAGACAAAAAGATTATCATAGCTACTCCCCTCAGATGATTGTCATAGGACACCCCTCAGGTAAAAGGATTGTCATAACAATTACCTTTACAGCTAACACCTACTATATGACATATATGGGGCCAAATCATCATTATTATTCTAGGCATTTTAAATAAATCTATCACATTGTAGTTCATTAAATGAGATAACATATCTTTTAACGTTTACAATAAATTGTTTTTTGAATGTTTTGATTCAAATATTCCCAGAAAGTTACCATCTTGATTTTTTCAATTCTGTTCAATTTTTCATTGTTCATAATGTTTTCCTTTTTCTTATATTTTTTTATACTAAGTAACCTCCTACACCTTCGTGGCTTTGTTCTTATGCTTGAGGTAAAATGATTAAACACACTATGACAGAAGGCTGGAGTTTAAACAGTTAAAACTGTAACAACCAGGATGAAGACACTGGTCTGAATAAATCTATGCATAATAAATTTGAGGTAGTATAAATCAAGTCAATAGGGAAAGTTAATTTGGGAATCTAGCAAAAGATTTTGATGAAGAATCTTAGTAGAATTTATCTGGCCATAAACAACTTTAAAAGTAAAGGGTTTGCAACAAAACTCCCATTAATATCAGAAAGAGCTATAACAATTAATGGACTTATGAGCTCCAAAAACTGTTTTGAAGAAAATAATTTTTTTAAATTTCAACCAACAGTAATTCAAACTGTGTGACCTCTTGTATAGAAATGGGTTAATTCACTACTGTATTTTATGGTGAAAATTTATGGTTTAAATACAGTATTTATAACCAAAAGACTAAACATTCTTTTGAAGGGAAGTAGGCTAAATCATACTGGGAAAATTGTTTTTTGTTTAATCTAAATATAATCCAGAAGCATTTCTCTAATTTTAAATATCTGTCTCAAAATTTCCAAGCAAATTTCTTATGAGCTATTCTTTGAATTTATCAAAGGAAAAATCTCTTGCTAGAATTTCAATATTAGAAAGGACAATTACAGTGGCTTTTAATTTCCTGAAAAACTGCTTTAAGAAAAATATTTAAGAAATTTCAACTAACAACTGTTCAGTCAATAAATGCATTAGTATTAACCAACTGATGTAGGTTAAACCTTCAAGATATACCTAAATAAGCAATATATTAACTATATTTCAGTGTATCTGTCTATCATTTTTTTTATTTATAAATTCAAATATAGAGGCTACAAAAACATTTGATCAACACAATATCCTATATACCTAAACAAATTACATTTTATTATTTTACATTTTAATCTGAGCTCCTTGACATTCTACTACTTTCATCAGACATTCATTGATTTTTTAAAAAAAGATTTTTCTTTTTTTGACTTTAATATTACTTCTCATAGTTTTTATTACTTCCCAGAAATATTTGCTTAAATATTGTTTTCCGTTCCTATATACATCTGCTTTAATGATGAACCACAGTTTTCTATTGGATTAATATCTGAAAAATCTAGGGATGGGGTTCATTAATTTGATGTCTTTGAAATTTTATTTAGCAAGGTGTTAAGTAATCTGTTTTTCAGGATATGAACATTTATTTGCTTAGTGGCATATCAACTCCTTCATTTAATGCCAAAATTTCATTTTCTTAGGAGAATTAGTAATTTCTTTTGTAAAAATATATTGCTGGTAATTCTTTTATTATGAAAACATACTGCTGGTGTTTTTGTTGTAAAATTTTTCATACTTTCATAGTGTCTTGACCCCATTTTGGAGGGGTTAGCTATTTGCCCATAGTTAGGATTTTAAAAGGTGCTACCACCTCAGGTCATAGTGGACCGAGGAAGAACAGCAATCAAGAGGGAGGTTCCACATCCTTCAAAACCTTCCAATCAAAGGCCTTACTGCCAGACATAATTTATCATCATGACAAAGATGGGAATGTCAAGGAGCTTTGTCTTGCATGAATATACTCTAATAGCTTAAAACCTTTTTGATTGTCAACTGTTCCACTCAAAATATGCTTGTCTGAGAAATTACAATAATTCTATGCATGATAGTGAAATAGATTAGAAGGTCTCTCTCTCTCACTATCACACACACACACACACACACACACACACACACACACACACACACACACACACACACAAATGATTATGCATTTTAAGCATTTTTAGCTAATTTATTAGCTATTAACAAACCTATTTGGTATCTTTGAAATTTTAAGAAATATTTGATGTTTGTCATCATGTTAGCCAAACAAAAGAAAGTGATATTTTTATATGACTTCAGAAAAAAAAAAAAAAGAGGTAAGTTCGTTATCTGAACTTGCCTATTTGACATTGATTTCTATTTTCAGCTGAATTTCTTGTAACAATATAAGCTTAATTTTGCATTTTGAAACTGTGCTTTATAATACTCTACTGTTCGTTCATAGCTATCCCCCCCCACCCAAAAAAGGCTAATTTTTATTCTCATGGAAGAAGTTACTTCTCTTTGGCTGTGTCATTCACCCACCTTTTTTTGTGTTCCCCTCTCCATCCATGAACCTTTAGAGCTGACTGAAGTTTCTCTTAGAATATCAGAGCCAAAGGTTGTGAAATTAAAATGAAGCTGCCACTACTTTAGCAGAATGAAAGAAAGTGATTTTTTTGGAATCAGTGGCAATGACAGAAAACATACTTCTAATTTAGTCCAGAAATATCTTCAGAATAAGTCTTCCTTAATCCATATAGAGAAAATTAAGGCAGGACTGATGCAAGTCTCTTGGGGAGCAGCACACTGTGCCTACCTTTTTGAACCGAACTGAAGTGAAAAGAATATATGGGAACCATAGTGGCATTTACTGCTAGGAAGTTTGGTTCTCTGTATCGAGCCAGAATATTTTTCTTGTCAAAATCCATCTTGCAAATTTATGACTCTACCATTCATCCATACATTGAATACTGTTGCCATATTTGAGTGAGAGTTCCTGCTATACATATCAAGGTTCTCAATAAAATCCAAAGAAGGATCTGCAATATAATTGGTCCTGACTTGGCATCTCAATTTCAGTCACTTTCTCACAGATATGATGTGACTTCTTCCTGTCTTTTCCACAAATATTTTCATGGCATATACATATAAACAGACAAGTGCTCCTAAATATATAGATACACTTGCATCTAAAATAAACATCTATTGCTTTGTTGCATGTTACATCTATCTAACCAATGGAATCAAGCCTCAATCAACATTTGTGTATACTCTCTCTTTGTTTTTTTTTTAATATAAAAAACATTTTTATGTTTGTGTCTTATATATGAAGCTTAATAGAAAGAAACATGTTAAATTAAAGATACTTATCTTACTTGTTCTTTACATATTCTATCATCTTGTCAAATTTCAATCCATATATTCAAGTCATATATCTAAACTTATTTATAAATGGAACTTTGTGTGTGTGTGTGTGTGTGTGTGTGTGTCCATTACCTATAGATTCCGAAATGGCTGAACCGATTTTCTTGAAAATTTACACAGTTGTACTATAAGTGTCTGCAAGTGTTTTTAGCTAGTTTTTGTGTCGAGGCACCCCTGATAAATAGCGAAAATCGATAATCAAAAAAATCGGGTGAGAAAATGAGCGGTCCAATTTTAATAAAATTTGATACACTCATAGACAAAAACATAAGAAATGATATTTCGAAGTTTCAAGGTTGCAGTTCTTACAATAGTGCAGATAATCGATAATATATATATATATATAAAATACAAGATGTTTGTGTGTGTGTCTGTTTATCTGACTGTATGTCTGTATTTTTTCAGCCCTTTTATTTTAGTTTTTGCTTCAGGTTTGGTTCTAAGTAGGTATAATTGTAGTTCCTAGTCTCAGCCATGATACCATTTACTCAGAGGACTTATTTAGCCTTCAAAATTCAGTTTTCGATGAAAAAAACTTATTTGATATCGATACCAGGAAATCAAAATTTGATTTACATCCATTCATTTTTCTTTCAGTCTACAGTTTTGCTTTAACTGGAAATAACTATTGCTTTTAATCTTTCGTGCCAATGTCCAAAGAGTCTGAGCACCAGAACCATGGATTAGTTTTAAAGCTTTCATAACACCCGAGCAATGCCGGGCTATACTGCTAGTGTATATATATATATATATATATATATATATATATATATATTTCATTTTTAAACAAGTTATTTTACAACGTTGGTTTCCACCATGAGTGGTTTCTTCAGGCAATTTTTAATAACAATTTATTAAACAATCAATATATATATATATATATATGTGTGTGTGTGTGTGTGTGTGTGTGTGTGTGTGTGTGTGTGCGTGCGTGCGTGTGTATAGTGCAAACATAGAAATCAAGACTGTATGTTGTAATGATCATTTAAGATGTGAAACTGCTACTTATCATACAATATTTATTTCTATGTCCACACTGTTGATATATAGGGCGTCTGAAAAATTTGTATACATCCTCACCTTGCAGCGGTCTATCATGTCAAGCTTTGGGAAATGAAGAATTTTATTTTCAACAAGATTGGTCACCACCACACTGTCATCATGATTTATGATCATACTTGAATGAATTCTGGCCAAAATGATTGATCAAAAGATGAGGTTGTATAGAATACCCTTCTAGTTCACCGAACATAACCCCTTTAGACTTTTTCTTGTCGGAGGTGCTTAAAAGCAAAAATCTATGCTACAAAGCCAGCCATAATCACTGAAATTAAAATTTTGATTGAACAAGAATGCAGCAAAATGTTGATTGCTGTTTGTGATTCCACTGCCTCGCATTACCAGCAATGTCTGGATCATAACAGACATCAATTTGAGAACATGTGATGACAAAATCTTAAGAGTATAGATTTATAATTGATATGTGCCGGAAAAAGATATATATTATTCAAAGTAGCTAAATGGTTTTGGCAATGTAACCAGGTAGGACAATTTAGCAAGTAGCCGTAATGGACTGGTACTTGTAGTTGTATGTAGTATGCTTAGGCATAGGCTTATGCATTCCAATAGGTCTAATCCTAGGTGTCTCCACCTTATTCTGTATTTATGGCTAACACCAGCCACTCATATTACTGTGAGGGGGAACCAAGGTGTATGCATATTCATTACATCAATAATAAATAAGGTCTTCATATGCATTTCTAAATTAAATATATTTGTTTCTAGTTACATGAATTATTTCTTCAGAATTAGAAAAAAATTGAAAAAAAAAAATGGTATTGATGAAAGGATTCAAGAAGATAGAAGATGGCAATTTTAAATTTTTAGAAATTGTAGCTATCAGAGAAGCAAGCAAATGGAAGGGAGTTCCACAGACTGGAAATGCAAGAAAAGAAACTGTTGGAGGATAAGTGACAGATACATTTAACTATGTCAACAGTAAGTGTGGCAACCTAGATGCCAATCTAATAGCATGCTTAAATTAATATGATTGGTATATCGGAACAAAGAGCTCATCAGAGCAGTTGCCATAAAAATATTTGTAGAAAAGACAGAGGGAAGCCACATCATGTTGAGGAGAAAGTGACTGAAGTCAAGATGCCAAATCAAGATCAATTACATTGCAGATCCTTCTTTGGATTTTGTTAAGAACCTCAAAATGAATTATAGGAGCAACCAACATCAGTATTCAATGCACAAACGAATGGTAAATTTATAAATGTGCAAGACACTGACAAAAAAACTTATTGACATACACATTCAAATTAAACTTTATTTCATGATTTGAGTGAAATGACTGGATTAAACCAAACAATCGTCGTCATCTTGCTGCCTTGGCTGAGATAGAACCCACTACACCCCTCCAGTATTCCCTGTGCATTTGAAACCCTGGCACAATTTGTAGCGAATTTCAAATCTTGTCAAATAGCTGAATACTTGATGCTTTTTCCAGGGGCTATCAAAGGTGTTTTTATTGTGACACCAACACTAGATGGATTGCCTCCAGGCCCCATCCAGTTATTTAACCCATAACTGGAGGGAAGTGATGGATTAATACCTTTCCCAAGAGTACTAGTGCTTAAGTGAATGCAGGGTACTCAACTGGAATTCGAACTTGGCTCACCGATTTCTCCTTCCAAGTCAACATCCACTGCACCACAACGCATGAAACATTAATTTAAAACAGTGCTTGATATAAAATAATGCTATGAAAAAAAAAATAGATTAATTTTAAAAACTAAGTTTAAATACAAAAAAATACAAAAATATTTGTAGTCGTATAATTCACTAATAAAGATATGTTTACCAAATAGGAATTTGTATTCCCACTTTAGGCAGGCACTCCTACTCCTCCCCACCCCATATACATTTCCTTATTTTTCCTTTTGTTAAACCCAAAAGACTGACCATAAAAGCTGTAAAGGACCATACCTTATCTTCTAATGTTAAATCTGTCTATAAAATTTTCAACACATCCATTAACCACCTCTATCCCCTACCTCTTCCCTCTTTTCATTTAAATTCTTACTGACAACTTACAACCCTTATTTCCCACCCCACTTACCTCACACACACAATTCCCCAAATATAAGGAAAAGACTTTCCATTTTCTTTTTACACTATTCCATGAGACATTGTCCTTTCAATGTCAAAACAAAACGTACACTTTGTAGTAGATGATAATCTGTACATGTTCTAAACTATAATTTATAATAAATATATACCTATCTCTCTCTATATCTATATTTATATATATATAAAATAGTATTGTATATATGTATATCTATACATATATGTATGTAGGTATTAGTTGGAATTGTATATGTGCATGTAAATATTAGTTGGAAATGGCGTGATGGATAAACTATCATCTAAATTACACAAAAATGAAATTAACATGGACATTTCATGTTAACAGATATATTTACCAAAATTACACAAAAATATCTTGAAATACTAAAGAGTAAATTTATTCTGTAAAATTGCTATTTGGCTTAAACTACAGACTCTAGATGACTTAGGAATTTCCTGCAACTCTTCTGGACAGTCTCCTTGTTTACGTTGCTGAATTCTACCATAATCCTTGCCTTCAATTCATCTTTGGTATTACAAGCAGTTTTGTTGGTCTCTTGCTCAACTGACCCCACCTCCACATAATAATCAAGGAGGTTGTAGCCTGGGGAGTTAAATGGTCAGATGAAATGAATGATGTTGTTGCAGAAATTGTCTTACAGCCATGACTGGGTACTCCTGCTTGTGTGGTATGGTACAGAGTCCTGTTGCCAGTCATAGGGTTTTCCAGCACCCACCCTTTTACCCAGGGAAGCACTATCTCCTCAAGGTATTTCATGTAAGCTTCTATGTTGAGTCAGACTCTCACCAACATATTTGAGAGTTCTTTTCATATCAGAGTGAGTTTTCTAACTGCTGTACTTTTCATAATCACCATTAGACTCATCCAACTCTACATCCTCTACATTGACACCCAAGACACTCTGAAATTATTGTATTGGAGCTTGTGGCATGAATGCTAAACAGTACATGTGGTGAACACGGTCCTAGACCGAGCAAGAAGCTTAGGGTTGTCTGTGTCTTTTTCTAACCGCAGAACAGGTGCTAAAAGAGGTAAGTAACATGGCATCAGAGCCTGGAATGACTGTGCATGTGTGCGGAAGAACCAAAAAAGAGGCTCACATGTATGCAGATCGTGGTCGGCCTGAGAGAGATAAATGGTTGACAGTCGGCAGTGGTGCCTTGAGTTGTTGAAGGAGACAAATCATTAGTGCGTGAAGAAGAACAACAACAACAACTCTGTTCCTGCACATAATACGACACAAATACAGTACAGCATGTTACCTCCAAATTTCTGATGGAATGAACTGTGTCATGGTTCTCTTTTTCTCACAGACTGTACAGTTGACAAAATTAAAAACAACATGCATGTATAAAATTAAAAGCATAAAATAGCGACAATTTACCCATCGCACTCTGTATACAGATATTATTTGGAAGAATGAATAAATAAGACCTATAATTAATTTAAAATTCATACACAGAATTGTGTTTGAGAATGATATATACATTTCTTCCACTTTAATATTAATTTTCCTTGCACTGTTTTGGTATATAAAAATTTTATTTTCTCTCATATAAATTTCTGTATATCAGGACAATGTGAAGCAAATGAATAAAGAAGTGGAAAAAACACTATATAACATGTTATGTTTTCCAGAAGTATTTTAAAAGTAATTCTTTTGTTGGTCAAAATATATATTTCATTCCATCAACAAAAACATTACTTTAGTCCAACAAAGTCCTTCTAGAGAGCATGACATGTTACACAGGTTTTTTTCGACTTTATTATTCACTTGCCAAACAGAAACATATATGCATGCTTATGTGTTATGTGTTTGAAAAAAATAATTCAAGTAAAGAAATTACAAAATTATATATGTCTGAAGCATTACAGAAATAAACTGATTTTTGAGAATATTTGCAGATTTTGAGGACATGGTTGGGATTTTTGATTTATAAACAGGGTTAATTTATTTTAATGACTGCTTTGCTCTCATCCTTCTTTTTCATACTCAAATTTAAAATACAAGACTCGAGAGCCACTCAATATAGCAGATTGCTGTTAAAATGGTTTTGATGAATGAAGTGTGACAAATGAAAGAAGAGGGAGTAGACTATGAGGATAAGAAGGATAGTTAACGATTGGCATTTGACTTGAGGAAGTTAGGATTGCAATGTTCAGGGAAGCAGGACTCTGTTCCATAAGACGGTAGTTCTTGATTAAAAAGCTGTCTGAATGGAGCATTTTTCTTACTCTTGGAATATGGAAGAAATGAGGATGATTCAACTTTGTGGATTTAGCATGGTAATGTCCTAGCTGTAAATATCTGAACTAGTGGAACTTGAAAAATGGAGTACATTCGAACATTCTTCTAAGAAGGATACGTATTGGTACTAACACAACAGACCACATTTTCTGGATGTCTCTCTGTGAAGAAAAGGCTAACAAATAGATCTTTCAGGTCATTTCTATTGTAATGAGTTCAGCACACACTGATTGCTCCTCTTTAATGCCCTCATACCAGACCAAGGTAATCCTAGCAAATATCAATAGAGCAGGATTTCTTGTTTCATTGGCAAACTTTAATTGATTTTAGAGTTATCATCATCTACCATGATTGAATATTTTTAGATGTGCAAGCCTCCTGACTCACCCTGTTATGAATAGGAGGGAGAGTAACTTAAAAGACCATCAGAATGAGTCATTGCTCACAACTCAAACATTAAAACTAATTCCCAGCACTGTAGAATCATAAATTTCTGATTACACAAAGTTATTAAAGTCTCCCTCTCTCTGGCACAAGGAGTGCTTGGATGAAAAATACCTTGTTAATTCCAATTCCATTATTATTATGAGTAATTACGATGCAAGAAGGTCTCTTGGAATAAAATTCTTTATTCTTGTTTTTGATTGATTTATTTGTTTTTATGGTTTATTAACCTTTTGAAGGTAATTTAAAACCAGAAATTATTTTCAAATAGTAAATTTTTTTGGTGATAATAATGGTTTTACCCATACAATCCATACAAATCAACCCATAACTGGGGAAGAAATGGTGAGTCATACTTTACCAAAGTGAATATGTGAATTTAACAAAACCAACCGAAATTGGAACTTGGATCTCTGATTTCCAATTCTGTGCTTTTATTCATTATACCACATCTGCACTTCAAGCTTACAGCACTTGGTATTCCCAAACAGTCACCAATCTAGATACTGACAAGGCTTGATGTTACTTAACTCTGGTGATCGCATGAGAACCAATGTTTCAACGTTATACGAACATAAGCCACTCTTTAGTCATTCTAAAAGATGTGTCGTAGCTTATTTGATGAAAAAAGGATTTGGTAAAATAGGTTAATAAGAGTAGATAGGTTTGCCTATAGTTTTCTTCATGCTTCTCCCTGGTATTTTGAACAGGAGTAAAGTTGTTCTTCTTTTGGAATGGGTTCCTGGTTCCTTCTAAACTCTTTTCATTCTCATTCCTTCTCAGTAGGCTTTGTGCATCTCGATGTTGTGTAATGGTTAACAAGCTTGTCTCTCTTGAATCCTTACAATTGAGTAGTGAGTTCAATTCTCACTGGGTGCCACATTTAAGCTGCGCTTAGAAAATCACCATTCCCAGTAGGCCTTTGTGTTTTAGTGGCATAATCCCTTGCTTGGGGTGAATTGATTAAAAAAATATATATACATATATTTCTTTCTTTTTTTTTTTTGTTTTTAAGTTACTGGCATTGTATAAGATAAGCATTTTGTATTTAAGTAAATATTTCAGGCTCTATTCATAGTAAATACATTGTTAAATCTAAGCTTATATATATATAAGCTTGGATTTAACAACGTATATATATATATATATATATATATATATATATATATATAATCCATGTAAGCCAGCTTTAAATGGGGGGAGTATTTGGTAAATCTGTTTTTTATTTTTTTTTAAAAAGATACTTGCAGATTCCAAGGAAATATATTTTAAATTATAAGAAAAAATGTTAACTACTCATAAGTATAAAAGTGTGTAGGCTTTTCTGCATCTGTATTTTGCTTCAAGTTATTTGTTCTAATACATCTTACTTTCTACCAAATGTCTGTACATATCTGAATCAATTTTTTGTTTGGAATTAAAGGGTTTTAAATTATAGACATAATTATTTCAGGAACAAAAAAATAAATTAAATAAAAACAATGTTATTAATAACAATAAATACCATGAAGTAACACTTGGCATAGCTCTAATGATTCTTGATCTTAATTGATTGTACATGTTAATGTGAATTAAGATGGTCTAATCTTGATTGGATATATTGACGGGAATTAGGATGGTCTACAGTAAATTTTGAAAAGAGAAATTGGTGAGACATATCCAAATTCCAGCTGAGTTTATTAGATCTATTTTTGTACAAATATCCTTCTGTAAAGTATAAAAGTATGAATCCATCTATTCTCTCCCCCATCTATGGGTTAAATAGCAGAGCAGACTAGAACCTATTGTTTTGAGATGGCAACAAAAAGGATAACACCTAATCCACAACCAGCCTGAAGAAGTATGGGTTCCATCAGTTTATCTTGCTCTGGCTGCATCATTGGTGCTTACCTGCAGTACATCTGACACCCCAATGACTCTAATAGGTTATGGTACTTGTCATGTGATGTGACAGTATTTAACATGACAGATTTGCTTATTAGATAATGATCTTAACCGGTTGGGGCTGGTGCATTATACATCTCTTTTCATGAGAAGAAGTTTTTTTTTACAGTAAGGTTTATCCTGTACAAACCCAAGGGCCATTTGAGATAGAAGGTTACATTAAGAGGAAGTTTTTATGGATAAAAGGGGAAGAGCATGATTAACTATAGACCTGAACAGGACAGTGGTTTGTGGTAAGATTCATCCTGTATAATGCCCAAGGGTCATTTCAGATAGAAGGTTACATTAAGAGGAAGTTTTTATGGATAAAAGGGGAAGAGCATGATTAACTATAGACCTGAACAGGACAGTGGTTTGTGGTAAGATTCATCCTGTATAATGCCCAAGGGTCATTTCAGATAGAAGGTTACATTAAGAGGAAGTTTTTATGGATAAAAGGGGAAGAGCATGATTAACTATAGACCTGAACAGGACAGTGGTTTGTGGTAAGGTTCATCCTGTACATGGTCCAAGGGCCATTTGAGGTAGAATTCCATTTTAACCCTGATAAAAAGTAGATGATAGCATTAGAAATAAGATACTTAATGGAGTGGTACAGAGAGCTGATCATTTAGCCTGCATCTTTAGTGATGGATTGTGTATAAAAATTTGGCTGGGTATCGAGGGATTTTTTTAAAGTTTGAAGGATGAAGCTACCAAGGTGACTTGGGAGATACAACTAGATATTTGGGAGCACCTTCAATCAGTGACTGTCTGACTGAACTTGGTTATTAGAGATGGGTTAATTTTTTTCCTGAGGACATTTGTGTGAAAGTGAATGCTACACTCTAGGCTGGAAGTTAAACTCAGTTTGTCAATTTCCATGCCAATAAGCATTAAGAATGCCTCATAGTGAGATTTAATAATCTCATCTCACAGCCCAATAGATTAGTGAGTTTGATATTCATGGAATACCCACCTACAATGAACTTGTATGAAATACAGTAAAATTAACAAAATTTCTTTTTTTTAATGCCATGTCTCTACAAGATGTAAAGGATCATGGCTCTCCACATATTCTTTTATCTAAATTGCCATGATTTTTTTGGAAAGATAGTGGAGTGGTTTCCTGTTAACATTTCTATGGTTTTGACTTAAAAAAAAATATTCCATTAGACTGGCTACCATCCAAGGTTAGAGAATCCAGGCTATCCTATCCTAACCATAGCTAGAGGTGAGATGAGATGGCTCTATTTCTTTCCCAAGTATGTATGTGCGAAAGTAAATGCTACAAATAAGGCTGGAATTTGAATTTGATTTGTTACTTTCACTTTTCATGCCAATAAACATTGAGGGTGAATCTAATAGTGAGATTTAAGAAGCTTATCTCACAATAAATTAGTGAATTTGACATTCATGAATGAGGAGTTATCATTAATATATATTAAGACTAATGTCCTCATCTGGGAAAAAAAAGGCAAAAGTGAAAGAAACTAACAAATTGGTCAGTGAGATAATATTGGTAACCAGCCTATATTTCAGATTACGAAAATTAATAATAATAACTTTTGTAAGTATGATAGCCTTTTACAACAAACAGTAAGCAAGTAGAAAAATCCCTCAATTAATGCAGCTAATTTGTATATTAAATGATAGGCACTAAACAAAAATGCATTAATCAAATACAAATAAAACTGTTATCAATTTTTCATTTTTTAAATTTTAGAAAATTTTTAATTCATCGGTAACTAAATTTCAGCACACAAATTGAAAACACATTAACTGAATTTGCATTAATTGAGGGATTTTAGTACTTAAATATAACAAAACACTGATTAAATCTGATAAAGAAATTTCAAACAGGAAATCATCAGAATAATTTATTTCTCAAACCAAGATACTGGTAATGATTATTTACACTATTTACATTCAGACTTTGTGTCATCAACAGCCAAAATGTTGTGATACCTGCAACATATTGCAGCATTTTGTTCATTGGACTGCCTAGCCTTCATCAGGTGAATATCAATCAGAGTAATTTAGAGGAAATTCTGAACTGATCCCTTTATTTAATCTCCTAGGATAGAATGTTCTCATTCCCCATATCAAGGGACATTATCTACAACAGTCATAGATTAAATAAATGATTCACTTCAGAATTCTTTGCAGGTTACCCAGATTGATATATCTTCAAGGACAGTCAGATGGCACAATGGTTAAGATGACAACAACAATGGTCATGTCAATAGTCTGAATGTCAGTCAGTCAGTTTAGGTGCCATACGTGATACACGCTTGGGCGATCATGTCTCGAAAGAGACATGACTGACTGGGCAGAAGATTATCCCGCAGTAGGTTGCCATTGCTTTCTGCGGTAGACTGGTTGCCGACCAAGGCTATAGAACCCAATCTGTCCTGTTATTTAACCCATAACTGGAAGGAATAGACGGACTAATACCTTTCCCAAGGGTATTTGCGCGTAAGTGAATACAATGGATTCAGCTGGAATTTGAACTCGGCTCCCCGGTTTCTCGTTCCGAGCCAATATCCACTGTACCACAACGCACAATAGCATAAATAATAATAATAATCCCCATTACAGAAATTCAAACAGAAACTTGTAATTATAGATAATAATTTCTTGAACTTTTTTTATATACTAATATTCACCCAATACAAGGTCCAAGAGCCATTCAAGGTAGAGGTTTACTGTACAGTGTTGCATGAATACAAGAAAAGACAAGAAGGGAAGTTCATGGGGCTATGCAGAAAAGATAACAATTAATCCTAGAATTAAAGATGCCAACATTATAGTGATTGGGAAAATATCTTGTCAGGAGTCTGTTCCACAATGCAGCACTTATTAAGAAGAAGCTGTCTGAATGGAAATTACATCTTACTACTGGAATAGGGAGGATTCCCACTTGTGTATGCAACATCGTGGGTCCCAGCTATAAAGGTCAGGGGTGGTAAGACTAAATAATGTAGCTCATCAAAACAGTTGCCATTTGAAAATTCAATAGAGCATTGAAAGCCTAGTGACATTTTTGTCTGTTGCAGTATGGAATGAAAAAATATTTCATCACCCACAAAGCTATGTAAATGCTTCTGAATTCTATCAAGACAACCAAGAGAGGATTGGGCAGCTCTGGTCCAGATATGGCAGCAATACTCTGTATTTTCCTTTGTATTTTCTATGATAACCCCTTCATATAGGATAAACAGACCAAGGCTGGAGGGAGAAAGGGGATCACCACCCCCATGGGATGAAGTTGAAATAATAGAGAACGACATTGGAAACTACGTAAACTTAAGGAATCAGCACATATGCTAGGCTTCAAAAATCTTCTAGGCCAACCAAGCATAGTGATTAACACAATACGGGAACCAGTAATATGGAGTGCCAGAGAAAATCCTTAGTGTCAAAACTGCAATATGAGCTCTTGCAAAAAAATACTAGAGAAAACCATTAACATCAAAAAATTGCAATATGAACTCTGGTAAAAAAGGGTTACCGAACATTAAGTTTATAAAGCCCAAAAATTCAGTTGTTCTTGTCCTTAACATGGCCCAGTGGATATAGACGTTGGTCAGTGACTTAATCCAAAGAGTTGTGAGTTCAATACCAGCAGTGGTAAACAAGTAACTTACAGGGTTAGATGGAGATAACTCATGACTACCAGAAGAGGCACTACTATGCAAGGAAAGTTTGTATACCCCAGTGATTGTAATAAAGGGTTCAGTTTGAAATTCCTAGCACCTGAAGAAGGCCAGAGTATACAACAGCCGAAACATTGTACAAATGGCAACAAAGCTGAAGACAATAGTTCGAATTTTCTAGTTTTGTATTAAAAAATGTATCACTGATAATAATTTTTTTCTTTCAAAAATGTATTATGGCAATAATTTATTTTTTTCATTCAAAAATTTGTTATGGTAATAATTTTTCTTCTACAGAAATGTATATTTTTCTATAAAAGTCTGTTTTTATGTATGTATTTCTATAAAGTGTATTTTTATACTTTCATAGTGTTTTAACCCAAGTTTGGGGGTTAATTATTTTCCCATAGCTGGGACCCTAACATGTGCTACCACTCTGGGTCAGGGTGGACCTGGTAACAACAACAATTAAGAGGTGGTTCCATGCTCTTCACAACCTTCTAATCAGAGGCCTTGCTGCTGGATACAGTTTACTGTCATACCCAGGACCCCAGCTATAAAGGTCAGGGGTGGTAAGACTAAAGAATGAAAAACAATGAAAAAGCAAGAAGTGAAGTTTATGATGTCATGCAGGAAACATAATGGTTAATGCTAGAATTGAAGAGGTCAGGATTATAGTGATTGAAAAAACATCCTGCTGGACCCTGTTCCATGAAGCGGCAGTTCTTGGGAAGAAGCTATCTGAATGGAACTCATTCCTTACTAATGGAATATGAAGGAAATGAGGATGATTAAGCCTTGTCTACATAGTGTGGTGGGTCCCAGCTTCAAATGTTAGGACTGGTGAAACCAATGAATGTAGCTCATCAGAATATTTTCCATAAAAATAGCAATAGAATAGCAAGAGGCTTGCAATGTTTCATGAGTGAGAAAGGGTTTGCATAGTGGGAGATAGTTCATCACACACAAGGCCGCGTAAATACTTATCAAGACAAGCATCTCCAGTCCAGATATGGCAGCAATAATCTCTTTCTTTTTTTTTTTTTAAGAGTAAAGCAAGGGGAGTCAGATACTTGCTGGAGTGGCACAATGAATCATTTTTACCAATATGTTCTACTAGTAGTATAGCCCGGCATTGCCCGGGTGTAATGAAAGCTTTAAAACTAATCCATGGTTCTGGTGCTCAGACTCTTTGGACATTGGCACGAAAGCAATAGTTATTTTCAGTTAAAGTGAAACCGTAGACTGAAAGAAAAATGAATGGATGCAAGTCAAATTTTGATTTCCTGGTATCGATATCAAATAAGTTTTTCATTGTAAACTGAATTTTGAAGGCTAAATAACTCCTCTGAGTAAATGGTATCATGGTTGAGACTAAGAACTACATTTATACCTACTTAGAGCCAAACCCGAAGCAAAAACTAAAATAAAAGGGCTGAAAAAATACAGACATACAGTCAGATAAACAGACACACACACAAACATCTTGCCTTTTATATATATATATATATATATATATTATCGATTTTCTGCACTATTGTAAGAACTGCAACCTTGAAACTTCTGAATATCATTTCTTATGTCTTTGTCTATGAGTGCATCAAATTTGATTAAAATCGGACCACTCCTTCTATAACTCGATTTTTTCGATTATCGATTTTTGATATTTATCAGGGCTACCTCGACACAAAACCTAGCTAAGAACACTTGCAGATACTTATAGTACAACTGTGTAAATTCTCAAAAACAATGGTTCAACCATTTTGGTGTCTATAGGTAATGGACACACACACAGACACACACATATAAATGCACACACACAGACAAAGTTCCATTTATAAATAAGTTTCGATTTAGATAGATATAAGAGTTTCACTTGAGGTCTGGGATGAGATTGAGTCCCAATAAATGTTCACCAAGCAGACACTGAATGTTCACCTACCTTGCAATGGTGAATGTTTAGGGTATTTTTGGTGATAGTCCACCTCATTTTTATCATGAGACATCTGTTAACAGGAACTCAAAAATGAAATATAATATATTTATTCAAACTTCCATCCCTATAATCATAAGGTGTATACTTAGGTGTCTAATACAAGGGGGTGTCTTAATAACTGTTGAGGTCAGAATTTTTCTTAATACACAATAAATGAGAAAGCCTTATTTAAAGGGGCAGGTGGGAAAATCATTTTAAAAGTTAAAAGTGTTAAATTTAAAAAATGGGTAGTTTAATAAACTAGGGTTGTAAAATTTTATAAAAATTAATAAATATTCCTAACTTCTATTAGGCACCTAAAATGAAACAAATTTTGAATTACAAGTTAATCTTGTAACTCAATAACAAAAATTCAGGGTTCTTATTTTGACAGATCTAAACACTGTTTAAATATTATTAAAATACACCTTAAAGTGCCGAATCCAGGTGCTTCCATGTCATTAGAAGTTTTGGGTCTCAATAAACAACAGACTTCTTCGATGGGCGACCCAACTGAATATGATCAAAAAAGTTGCTACTAGGTTTAGGATGTGCATTATATAAGTTCCCCAGAAAAGGTAATTAATCAAGGCTTCACTTGGGGTATTCGATGTTATAGATTGGGTATGCTTGGTTGTACTGGTATTCCTACATACGGCCAAGACGGGGTGTCTTTTTGAAGAAAAGAAAGTAAACCAATATATACATTAAGAAATAAAATAAAATAAAATGAACCGCTTTATCATATTGGCTCATCTTACGACTTTCCTTTCTCTTCCTCCAATTTTTAACTTCTTTATTATGTCTTTTGTTCAGTCTTTCCCTTTTTATAACTTTCCTTTTTATTCTTATTTTCTAACTATATCTTGCGAGATATTTACAATAATGTGATTATAATAACAGACTATTTACAAAAAGAATCTTCATCTCGAATCATTCATAACACATTTTAGATGCATCATAAATAATTCGAGATACAGACCAATACTTTAATAAAAATTCTGTTTAACAACTAAAAGACAAAACAATTTACAAAAATGCTTAAAAATAAGTTAATCGAAAAATATATACATGTTAAATACTAGTTAAAAAAACCTAACGTGTAAATTTAGTTAAAATTATTATTAAATACAAAATTCCCTAACAGAATAAATTTGTATAAAAACTAAGAGAAATAATATATACTTAAAAATTTGCTAAAGATAAATATTTACATATATATTATAGTTAAATGAGAATATATAACTTGTAAATTGGTTAAAATAAGTTACTCCTAAAAAAAAAAAAGTACATTAGTTCAGCAATAAAAATTGATACTAAAATCAGACATTATTTTCAAAACAATCAATCTTATTGAATAAGATGTAATATTTCTACCTAAATTTGACTGGATTAGTGAGATGAAAGAATATTATTAAGAATGGATACATTCAAATTAGTGTTTACACTTTGGTCATTATAGTTACCTAGGAGAGCCAATTTCAATGGCAAAGAATACAGTCATCAGTAGCTCTTCATTTGCATAGATAAGCAAGCATTACTAGACCAATAGATTGGCTCAGTATGCAATGACTGATAAGCATCAGATTCAAATATTAGTTTCTTCAGAAAATAATATCTGATTTTAAAATAAACCTATTAAATCCATTTTAATATATTATAATACTTGCACAAAAAAATATTATTTATTCCTAATGATTAAAGTGGCCTCTTAATTTTATATCAATATCTTTCAAAACTTAAAACGGTAGCCCTCATTTTGAACATGAAATAAAAAGAGATGCATTTACTTTGTTTGCATGTGTTTAAGCTATCAAACTGCAGTCAACATTAACAGAGCATGTGGTAAAAGATCCACTTGTGATTGAACAGCATGGTGTTGGTTTCTGCAGTGAGGATATGACTCTTGAAAATCAAAGTGGCACAGGAACTCTATCTGAAAGCACTAGTTGAACAAAACCAGTATCAAAGAAATGTCCCAGATAGTAGATGTCAGCATTTCAACAATATCAGATGATCTCAACGAAATTTGCAATGTGAAGAAACTCGATAAATGGATTCCATATGAACTTAGTGAAATTCAAAAAGGTCTAGTACAAAATTTGAAGGGTCTATTTCTTATTCTGATGATTGTGATCAGAAATGAATCCTTTTTGATAATCATAACTGATTGGCTCAACAGCTTAATCTGAATGAAGCACCCAAACAATTTCCTAAATCAAAATTGCACCAACAGAAGATTTTGATTCTCAGGTGGTCCACAATTTGCATTATCCATTAAAGATTTCTGGAATCTAATCCAAGTATAACTGCTGAAGTTTACTGCCAACAACTGTATAAAGTGCACACTCAGTTAAGCAAAAGGTAATTATCACTGGTTAATGAGCGAGATTCAATTAAGTTTCATAACACTGCTCAGACACATGTTTCCACTGCAGAAGCTCCCATGGGATACATGACTGTCACATTCACAATATTCCTCTGATCTCTTACCCAGTGACTACCACTTTTTTAAGCATCTTGCCAATTTTTAAGCCAAAAGACACCCTGTTGCAAAGATGCAGAAACTGCATTCAAAGATTTTTGGGTATCCAAACCTTTAAAATTTTATTATAAAGGTATAAATAACCTTGTATAACTCAATAGCAAAAATGTATAGATGTTCAGGGTTCTTATTTTGACAGATCTAAACACTGTTTAAATACATTAATTCAGGAATAAAACTTGATTCTAAACTGAGACATTATTTTCAAAACAATCAAATGCAACAGTATAGATCACATAATTCTTGTTGGCTGAATACTATGGTATTTAATCATACTTACAATATAAGTGTAAAAATAATTGAAAAACAGCCTGACTCATAAATACAATTGTCTATACCATGTGACTCACTGAGTGGGTCAACAATGAGTGTGCCCCCCCCCCATGAGAAGTCAGGCTGAGATCAATCATAGGAGACAGAAGAAACTAGTTAATGGTGTTCAAGTTTGTTTGAAATAAAAAAAAAAAAGAAGAGGAACTCCACAGCCTATTTCAATGTATATGTCTAAGACATATATTATCTAAGACATATATCTAAGACATATATTAAGACATATATTAAGACCTATTTAAGACTCAAGTCACTATATTATTACTGTAATTGATTAAGAGAATAGTATACCAACAAAGTGACGTCATGGTACAAATATAAAAATATATGTTTTTGAAAGGATTTTTTATCTAAAATTACTTCATATTGCTATAAACATTATTTTTAGTGGGTTCAAAAGGTGGTTTTCCCTGATGGAAAAAAGAAATGCAGGTTCAATTTCTGTTAGAGGCACAAATTTTTCTTTTATAGGACTTCTCAGTTTAGGTCAAGTGTTATTAATTTCACTATTTAAAAAATAAATATAAAACAGGGACAACAACTGAAACACATGTACCCACTAAAAATAATGCACATACTAATAAAAAATAATGTCCATGAAAAGAATTCCTTTCAAAAAATTTTATGTTTTGAGTTCAAAACTGATGCTGGCAGATATAGATTTATGGAATTCACAACGAGAAAATGTGCTTTCTCAAATAGCAATTTCAGCTGTCAAACTGGTCTCCATGGATAAACTGTTAGAGGTACACATTGGCTAAAAAAGTGGCCTCCCTGTTGGAAAAAAGGGATGGAGGTTTGGTTCCTTTTGGAGGCACAAATTTTCTACAGTAAAAGTTTTCAATTTAGGCTGTTATTAATTTCACTGTTTAATTGTCATCTAAATTGCTATGGATGACACAGCCATGGACAAACGATCTGAAATCAGAGAGGTTCATGATATTATGACATGTCTCAGAATTTGAACCATTGTACTAAGCCTGAGGTAGGCATTATTTTCTGTTACAGCTCGATTTTTTGGGTGGGAAAGTTTCTTTCTTTTTTTGAGATGATATGTAAAATGAATTTGTTTTTGAAGTTATTTCCTTCTATCCTTTGCCTAAAAAGGCAGCAGGTGGTTGGACCTGGCTGATTTTGAATTCAAAGATTTTTCTTCTAGAGCAGTTACCATCCAAGGCTATAGAACATAGTCTTTCCTGCTATTTTACCCATAGCCGATGATAGAAGAGATGGAATCATACTTTTTCCAAGCATATAAAGGAAAGTAATGAACTTGACTTGAACTTGGAATTTGGCCTTATGATTCCTCAGCCCAATCTATTATACAATACTCCACTTTACATACTGTTTAAAAAAAAACCAAAAAAAAAACGGGATAGTACCTAAAACACATGTACCCACTAAAAATAACATTTATAATAATAAGGTTGGTTGGTTGTTTTGTTTTTATGGCATATCAACCTTGGCAGGTCATTTAATGCCAACTAAATTTTTATTTATTTATTGCTGGTAATACCTTTTTCTTTCAACAATTAATGTTGTTTTTTTTATATAAGTTTTGTGTCTAGTAATACTTTTTTCTTTTCAAGTATCAAGATTCATTGGGATTTTGTTTTTAAGGGCAGGGTCCCCAAGTCCTACCCTATTATTTAACCTATGACTGCAGGGAAGGGATGGATTAATACCTTTCCTAAGGGCACCAGTGCTTAAATGAATGCAGGGCATTCAACTGGAATTCGAACTCAAGTCATCGACTTCTCTTTCCAAGCCAATATTCACTGCACCACAGAGCACATCCATCACTAAATGCTTACAGCACCTGGTATTCCCAACATAATAATAAGGAACATATATGTTTGTAAAACAGATTGCTATTTTTTATCTGACCAAAATCAATAGCATATAGTCAAAAAGTTTAAGTCTTTCTGTTGATGTGCTATGCTGTTAGGCTCTTTTCAATCGTTTCACCCCAAGTAAAGTGGAAAAACCACTTTGTTCAGAGGGTTACAGGGAGTAAAAGTGAGAGAGAAAACAGAATAGGGAGGATTGCAGAAAGGACAAAAAATGAAGCGGATTCAAGAAGATGGAGATTGAAATTGCTTTTAATATGTGAAGATTATGGTCATCAGAGAAGCAAGTAAACAAGTGGGAAGTGTGAGAAAAGAAACTGTTGGAAAGGAAGTGGTGGTTGCATTTAGCTATTTCTATAGTAAAAAGGTGGGTCCTAGATGTCAATCTAGGAGCACACTTGAATTGATGCAACCAGGATAACAGAGAAAAAAGCTTGTCGGAACAATTGCCATAAAAATATTTGTAGAAAAACAGAAGGAAGCTATGTCAGATCTGTGAAAAAGTGACTAAAGTTAAAATGTCAAGTCAGGAATGGTTACTTTTCCTTCTTTTTTGTCAAGAACCTCAAAATGAATAGCAAGAGCACAAGGTCAGATATGGCAGCATTATTCAATGCACTGGTGAATGGTAGGTTGGTAAACATGCAAGATAATACAAGTTCTCATATGATCACTAAATTTAAGCAACATCAGAGCCTGGTCAGTACTTAAATGGGTAACAAGGTACTGTAAGTTTGCATGTGTAGATGATGCAAAGGACAATGGCTCTGGGTTGGAAATCAGACGGTCAAGTTTCAATTCCAGTCAAGTTCATTATATTCGTTTACATGCAAATACCTTTGGGAAAGCTATGAATCCATCTCTTCTCATCAGCAATATGTTATGAGTTAATTAATAAGACTTGTATCAGTGAAATTATTATTTTCTTAAAAATATTATTACAATATAAAAATATTTTCTGGCTTTAAATAACCTGCAAAAGGTAGATAAATAAAAAAAACACAAATTAATCTTGAATCTTACATCTTTTCCTTGATCCACAAATGATATAAAGTAGGAAAGAAGAGGTTTCAAAATTCCTCCACTTGGTTTCATTATTAGATTTTAAATAAGGTTTCAAAATTCCTCCACGTGATTTCATTATTAGATTTTAACTAAGGTTTCAAAATTCCTCTAACTCATTCTTCCATCAGATATTAACTGAAGTTACACAATTCCTCCACTTGCTGAAGAAATTATTGCAAAGAACCCATTTTTCATCTCCAGTGATAAATGATCTTTTCATATCTGGCAAGAAGTGAAATACAAGTAGTACGATACTGTCCAATCTTTTGAACTCTGCTGGTAGGAGTTTATCCCTTGGCATGTTCAACCTAATCAGATAGGTTAATAGGTACAAGCTAGACCAATTGTTAGTCACCATCAGGTGCAAACCCCAATGACAAAAAAACTGAAGACAGCAGCTCTCCAGTTACATAAATAAACATCAACAGACCAATACATTAGGTTGATATACAGCCTAAAAAGTTGAGTACATTTTTGCATAAATACATTTGGAAAAGGCATACAGTCATTTCTTCTACACCACCCTAACTATGGGTTAAATAGCAGAGTAGACAGCTCTCTAGACTTGATACTTGCCAGTGTCTGAGAAGTATTACTTTGAATTAAAAAGATTAGATGTTAACATGAAATCAGCACCACTATCTTTACCCAGAGGTTATGACAATTCCCAAATAATATAGAAAAGGAACTTGTGGAGTACCAAAAATTCTTATGTCCTGATGGAGCATGGTATTTAAAGAAAGAGAAGAGTAGCAAGAGCAAGTTTGAATGTTGACAGGAACAGATCTGATAGGGATGAAAGAAAATAGGATATTTTGGGACCCATCAAGAAAGTGTTTTTTGACAAAAGGTGAAAATTATCCAGAGTTTCTGGTGGATAGGAAAAAAAAATTGGTCTAACCCTAAAGAACAGTCAGTCAGTTAAGTACCAGACATGATACATGCTTAGGTGATCATGTCTTGAAAGAGACATGACTGACTGGGCAGAAGATTATCCCGCAGTAGGTTACCATGGCTTTCTGTGGTAGACTGGTTGCCAGCCAAGGCTATAGAACCCAATCTGTCCTGTTATTTAACTCATAGCTGGAGAAAAGTGATGGATTAATACCCTTTCCAAGGATATCTGCACATAAGTGAATGCAAGTAATTCAACTGTAATTCAAACTCGGCTCCCTGATTTCTCGTTCCAAGCCGCCATCCACTGCATCACAACCCAATAAAGAACACAAAACCTATCATTTTAGGTAAACCATTTCAGAGGCATGAAAAGACAAAAACAAGTTTGTCATCCATATTTTTAATTATTATTAATTTTTTACTCTCATGGATGACACAAAAAATACAAGTAAGAAATATTTTATACACAATGTGTTATCCTTCTGCTGAACATATAATTTCAGAAACTTACATTTTTAAGGTATCCTTGAATAGCTAAGAAAGTGCTTATTCAAGGCACATGATTAATGTAACAAACATTATCACTTAAATGCATCCCCAGTGTTCTGTAGGTACCAACTATATTTGGCAATGTTCTAGAGTAGGAAAGAAGATACATTAAGGTTTCAAAATTACTCCACTTGATTTCATTATCAGATTTTAATTAAGGTTTCAAAATTACTCTAGCTCATTCTTCCATCAGATATTAACTAAAGTTACAAGATTCCTCCACCTGATTCTCCTATGATATATTAACTAAGATTTCAACATCCCTCCACCTGTTTCTCCAATCAGATATTAACTAAAGTTACAAGATTCCTCCACCTGATTCTCCTATGATATATTAACTAAGATTTCAACATCCCTCCACCTGTTTCTTCAATCAGATATTAACTAAAGTTACAAGATTCCTCCACCTGATTCTCCTATGATATATTAACTAAGATTTCAACATCCCTCCACCTGTTTCTCCAATCAGATATTAACTAAAGTTACAAGATTCCTCCACCTGATTCTCCTATGATATATTAACTAAGATTTCAACATCCCTCCACCTGTTTCTCCAATCAGATATTAACTAAAGTTACAAGATTCCTCCACCTGATTCTCCTATGATATATTAACTAAGATTTCAACATCCCTCCACCTGTTTCTCCAATCAGATATTAACTAAGGTTTCAAAATGTTTCCACCTCATTATTCTTTTTTAGTTTATAAATAAAGATTTGAATACAAATCTTGTTTTTATCATTTTCATTGTTTTTGATAAGTTTTCTATAAGTAGCATACCTCAAAATGGCTTAGTCATTTTAGCCATTATAGATACCACATGACCATAATAGGCATTTAAAAATTTATCAAAGATTGTACCCAACACTCTCAATTTGATGGATGATGCTAATGTCAAAATTCTGAACTTTGTTTAATTCATATTTGGTAGACTTAATATTTCCTCTGCATTAGTTAACACATCAATCAGAGTTGACATATTAAACATGTCAGACAAAATGAATCAAAAACAGAGAAGACAATTAGACCCTGAGGAAGTGAATATTTTCAAGGTGGCTTTTGTAAACACACTTATATATAGCAACATATTTACTGAATCATTATGGCTATAAATATTGTCTACTTCACACAGCTCTCTGGTCTTTTGAAAAAGAGTTGGCCCTGGATATCACCAAACCTAAACAGGCCAATGCTTGCGGTGAATTGATTAAAAAATAAATGTATGTTGAGTAAGTCTGATGAGAAGACACATCCTTTTTTATCCTTGTTTTTATTCTTGTATATTTACTGAATTCATTTCCTATCCGTATGCAGGCGGTTTGCTGCCCACATGAATTCTAATATCCTTCCCAAATATGTCAAGGTTAACTAGCTTCTCAAAAATAATTTAAAACACTGTTACTAAGAGTAAGGAGAATATGTCAAGGCACCTAATGGCAATCTTGAAAGAGGACTTTGCAGACCACATTGAAAACTGAGAAGAGGTGGTTGAAAGTTGGAAATTCATCTGTGAAAACAATTCAATGAGCAGCACCAAGATAACATTTTTCATTCTCATATTGATGTTTCAAAATTGGCTGGGAATCTATTTGATGTAATCCTCATTCTGGAAGATCTCCAACATTAGAACAACCAAAACTGTTGTACATGTTTGGACTATAATCAAAGGAAACAGTCCAGGAATTAGAAAATCTGAGGATTCCATCAACTGCCAAAAAAATATCCAGTCGTTTTGAATATTTCAACTTGCAGGTTTATTCATGAATTCCATCTCTGCACTTTACATGCCAAATTTAGTGAGGTTGATATGCTGCGAAAACAAATCAATTACTCAAAATCCAGATTTAGTGTTCTTTGACTTCTAACATATCCTAAAACTAAAGCTGCCATTGAAACGGAGGAGATTTTTAAAAATGGACAAGATTAAAGAGAATGTGATGAGAGAGTGATTGGGAAGGGGGATTTTTCAGGTATTTTGGGAAAAAAAATGCTGGGATGATACTATCATGTGTGTCATGGTGAATAATTTGAAGTAGACTAAGAAAATAACACTTCATTAATATTAAATGATTAGATCATTTCTGAAAGGATCTCATAAAGTAGGTACATATACAATAAGTCTGTAGCTTTAGGATGAAAAACATTTACTGTACATAATAAATGTACATGTAAATTATGAGATCTTTCTAATATCGCTGTGTGTGTGTACAAATAATAATAATAATAATAATAAATATACCACCTATTAATATGCATAAAATAATTTCTGCTAAAAACAGTGCTATAGTTATACACAACAAAAATAGTTATACACAACAGTTATACACAACAAAAATAGTTTTAATATTTATACACAACAAAAACTACTATTGTATCTGAAGTAAGATGATCCCAGTATTTATCAGAGATCAAACTAGGGCACAGAATGAAGAAAAAAAGTATATATATATATATATATATATATCCAAACGAATACGGAACAAAGAAAATAATTGCAGCATTCAAAATATTAACTTAATATGGTGCTCAATATAAAAATGGAGCAATGAATATTTATTATTATACTTTAGAACATGTACAAACTACAAACTACTACAAAATTGCACATTTTGTTTTAACATTGAAAGAACAATGCATCATCAGGTAGTTAATGATGGTAATAAAGTTTTTATTGAAAAAAATTAAAAAAAAACGTCACTTCCTGTTATTTTGGGAAATCTTTTTGTATGGGTAAGAAGATATTAAAAACGTGCGGAAAAAGGGCAGAAAAGATGAGAAATCAAGTAAGGAATGGAAAGAAAAAAGGGAAAACACAGAGGAAAATAAGAGAGAAAGCACTGAGAAGAAAGAGCCAATGGAAACGGCTAAGAGAGAGAGAAATTTTAAAATTTAATTTAATTTAAAAAAAATTTTTTTCAATAAAATGTTTATTATCATTGTTATTAACTACCTGATGATGCATTGTTCTTTGAATGTCAAAACAAAATGTACAATTTTGTAGTAGTTTGTAAATATTCTAAATTATAATACTAAATATTAATAAATATATATATTATCCTAAGTCGATGGTACAACTCAGAGTTTCATCTGCTATCAGAGGCATATAACAAACTGTTCAAGAATTTAAGCTCACTTGATGTTCATGAAAGTTAAATCTTATGATGTTAGAAAACTATTTTTTTAATTTCTCAAGACTAAAATTTAAATAGACAAAAATGACATGGAAATAAAAAAATTAAAAAAGATGTATTACTAAAATGCATGGAGATTAAATCAAAGGGGCATAATTCATAATTAATAGTAATATTTGTGGGGAAAAGAAAGAAAGAAAGGAAAAATAAGGGAGTGAGAAAGAAATTGACAAATATACAGAGGAATCTGTATGAATTAGGATCTAAGAATTTAACAAAGTATTTTTTCTATAGCAGCAAGTGGTAATTAATTCACTTTTTTGACAAGTAAATTAGGGTTATTTATATGATTTAAGATGACATTACAAGTCTTTCTAAAAGACATAAGTTACATCTATCTCCTTTTTCATTATAAGATTAGGTTTTAGTGACAACATTCCAGGTAATATTTGGGTTCTTGTTGTTGTGGTTTTTTAATTTCCAATAATATTTGGATAAAGTAGTGTTTTTGCGTTGTGGTACAGTGGATATTAGCTCGGAATGAGAAACCGCGGAGCCGAGTTCGAATTCCAGCTGAATCCATTGTATTCACTTACGCGCAAATACCCTTGGGAAAGGTATTAATCCGTCTCTTCCTTCCAGTTATGGATTAAATAGCAGGACAGACTGGGTTCTATAGCCTTGGTTGGCAACCAGTCTACCGCAGAAAGCAATGGCAACCTACTGCGGGATAATCTTCTGCCCAGTCAGTCATGTCTCTTTCGAGACATGATCGCCCAAGCTTGTATCACGTATGGCACCTAAACTGACTGAGTGTTTTTGCTGTATTTACTGTTGTTTAAAGACAACATGGGATTATTGAAGCAATATTTCCACATGTTAGCAGTTGCTAGAAAATAGAATTTAAAATCATCGTCTGAAGGGATGTGAGCCCTATAAATAATACTTTTGTACTTACACTGGGCAGGTCTTGTGAAAAAATGTGTGTCACTTTTTTTATTTTTATAATCATATTGCCCCAAACAAGGCATTTAACTGCCACTGTTTTGCAGGGGGTTACATTTGGAGAAAGTTATGAAAACGTGTGACAGAATATAGGGTGTGTCAGGAAGTGGGTAAGAGAAGAATGAGAATACTGATGAGAGTCGTGGACAGAGAAAGGAGCATGAGAGAGAAAATGCAGGTTAGAGAGATAGGAGATAACTATTGACTTTACATATATATTCTTGGAGATTGTAGCTGTTGGGGAAGCAAGTACATGAGAATTTCACAGGTGGGAAGTGTGAGAAAAGAAGCTGATGGAGTAGAATTTGCATTTACATTTTATTGGTTTCACAGTAAAAGGGTGGGACCTAGTTGCTAATCTTGTGGTTTGAGTAAATTTATATATAGGGGGCACCAGGGAGCTAAGTTCATCAGAGCAGAAGCCGTGAAAGTATTTGTAGAAGAGACACAGGGAAGCCACATGGCGCCGGTGAGAAAGTGACCGTATCTGAGCTGCCAAGTCGGGATTGATCACATTACAGATTGGATTTTGTCAAGAACACTTAGGTGGATAGCAGGAGCATCCAACCAGATATGGCAGCAGTATTTGATGCATGAGTGCATGGTAGATTTATATATGTGTAGGATTGTTTCAGATGGGAAAAACTTCATGGCCCTACACAGAGAACTGACTTTCTTAGCATCAGATTTAGCTATGGATTCTATATAGTCATTCCACTTGAGGTCTGTTGTGAGAGTTAACCCGAGGAGGCACAGTATTTTGCTTTCAGGGAGATTAGCCTGATCTATGCAAATGGGAGGTAGGAGTGATTGTCTGTGATGATTAATAAATAGCAGCTTTATTTTGGAAGGATTAAAATTCACAAGCCATTTCTTATCCCAGTCTGCTATGGATTGGAGGTCCTTTGCAAGCTCGGCAGCAAGGTCTGCTTTATCAGCCTCAGCAGATTTTTGATCGATGTGAGTGTAAACTGTAGTGTCATCAGCGTATATGCCTACTTGCGATCTTATTACATCTGGGAAATCATTAATGTAAATAAGAAAAAGCATAGGACCTAGAATAGAGCCTTGAGGAACACCCATATTTGTATGTTAGTATTGGGAGGCATGTCCGTTCAATACCACCTTCATTGTGCAATTTGAAAAGAATGACTGGATAAGGTCAAACAATTGTCCAATTATACCATAGCCTCGCAGCTTGCATAGAAGGTCAGCATGCCAGACTCTGTCAAATGCTTTGGAGATATCTAGGGCAACAGTTCGGGCTTCACTGTTCTTGTCGAGAGCCTGGTGTATATACTCAGTGATAGTCGTAAGCAGTAGACCTGGTGAAATTTGACAGGATTTGAACCATTGTAGGTTTATAATGGTTGATTTAGTTTTGTTTAGACTGTGAAATAATTTGTGATCGAGCAGTCTAAGATGTATTAAATCAATTGATTGCTTCTATTATGTTGCTAGGGGTCCCAGATTCGAATCCAGCTAAATGATACGTATTTTCATAACAAAATTTCTCATAAATATTCATGTTGGTAGAGTTATATATAAAAATATGCTATTTAATTAAAAATAGAATATGAACTCAAATGCAAGTAACAGTTAAAAAAATAATATTCAAACAAATAAATTTAGCATACATATATACATTAATCTATCTATATATATTATGTATACACACACACACACATGAATATATATATATATATATATATGCACACATACATATACATATATATATATATATAAATATATATTTATTCATCTACATGCATGCATATATATATATATATACACACATACATACATATATACACAGATATATACCTGTATATATCCACACACACATACACACACACACACACATATATATATATATATATTTAAGTATATTTCAAAAGTAACCTTTTAAAAATCTTTTGTTAAATATGGCAGACAAGGAAAATTTAATTAATTTCAGATTAAGTTTTTATTATATTCTTACATTTCTCTGTTTGGTGTTAGTAAGAGAGTGCCAAAGTGCTTTTGGTCACTTCTTTAGCCATTTTTAATGGGATTTGTTTTAGGTATTGCTAATTTCTCTTCATGTTTTGACTTTAAGAAGTATGTTTTGTGTTGTTTTTGAATAAACATTCTTAATTGTAATCAAGATAGCAAAAGTAAAAAATAAATAAAAAAAATTAAGTTTTCCTTGTCTGTCATATTTAACAAGAAATGTACACACACACACACACACACACAAATATATATATACATCTGCTCTATGCTTCTGCTATATATTTAGAGATTTTTGATAAAATCAACAGAAGACTCTGCAATATTATTGGTCATGACCTGACATCTTGGTTTCAGATACATTCTCACCACCACAAAGTACCTCCCTTACCTTTTCTATAAATTCTTTCATGATAATTGTTCTTATGAACTTTTCTCTATGGTAAAAAGACTATGACTTTAAATGCAGTAATAGATTGGCTGTAATATCACATCATTTTACGGTTGGAATGTCTAAATTTAATCATAAGTTCTATATACATAAATTCTATGTTAACAACTTCTTGTTTGTTTCTTGCTTTGCAGTCAAGTTTAATCTTTAAAAACTTCAAGGCAATGCCAAAGATTATCTTCCATTTTTTTAATTTTTCTTTCACCTTAATAGTAATGTTTAATTCATATTCTCTAACACTGAGTACCCCCTTACATAACTACACACTCCCTCAAATACACATATACATTCCCAAATATGTATTCACACATATAAATACATATATACACACATATACATGAAGATATAGACATACATACAGACACATACATCAATGTATGTATATATATATATATATATATATATATATAAAAGCGATGGCACAAAACTGGTCACTTCAAGATAACAACAAAAAAGTGATCATTACATAAATCGAAGAAGATGCAGAGAAAGATGCATACAATAGGCAAAAATGGCTAATCCTCAATACTACCTGGGTTTCAGCCTTTAGGCATTGTCAAGTGTATGACGATACCTAACGATTGAAACATGGGTAGTATAGTGGATTAGTAATTTTTGTCTTTTGTATATATATATATATATATATATATATAGATAGATAGCTAGATATTGTATGTATATATAAATATATATATATATAATTGTAACAAACACTTTTTAATACAAATGTATACTGGTCTAACTCTATTACTCTATTATGACTAAAAACTAAGCATTAAACAATCAATATATATATATACGAACTAAATCTAAAAGTGAGCCAAAAGTCAACTGTGGTTTCAATCGCTGGATCATCAGTCCTGACGATCCGGTGAGTAAAATCGCAGTCGACTTTTGGCTCACTTTTAGATTTAGTTCGTATTTTTGCTCTACTTTCGTACTTTCGTATTGAACTCTTTCTTGTTAAAGTTTTTGTCTTGGGTTTTTTTTTCTTTTGAACACTGCTTATGCTTTGTTTGTTTCTTTTTTTATTCCCCTTTACCCATTTAGTAGTACCTTTTGGGTTTGACAATTTACTTTACCAATTTGTTAGCAGTAGGTTTTTCTGATTTCAGTTGTGATTAGTGCTACTGTTTTGTTGGTACATTTTACACTATATATATATATATATATATATATATATATATATATATATATACACACACACAAACACACACACACACACACACATATATTTATATATATGTATCAATCTAGGTTTGTAAATAATTACATTGGACACACTACCACACATTTAGCAAGAAAAATCACATTGCATCTCTCAGACCAGACTTCTTTTTGATGTCATTTAAACATATATTGAGGCCCACAAAACTCTATATCCATAACATACTCATTGATAATACAAATATAATAGCTTCATTCACATGTTAAAAAAAGGTTAAAAATAATAGAAGCATTATTAATAAAAAAGAAAAATCTAACACTTAGTAATATCAACTACAAACATGACAACAATGTGCTTACTGTGTTTGGAATGTAAAACACACACATGACTACACACACATAAGCACTACACAATTTCAGTAACACATTCATCCTGAATAATGGCTAAAAGCATAGCCGAAAGCACTTAGAAAAATAAAACATTTGGGCAATTTTTATATAATTTATGTTCTGAAAAGAAAAAAGTTATAAGATCACATGCAAAATTATAGAAAAAAACTTAACCATAATACCTCGTTTGTCATTTTTAATGAAACCTGCATATATATGACTGATTTTGAAAAGTCCTTGACCTGACCATTTTCAGTCATTCAGTCAAATTTTGGTAAGTGGGTCAGAGCAAGAACTTGCATTTTATGTACCCGCCCGTACACACTTATATTGTTCTGCATTTGTGCATGTGTCTGTATATATATTCTATATGTAAAAGCTAACTGTAACTATTCTGCATTGTTTAACTGCCAAAAAGAAACACCCAGAGAAATTCTGCTAATATGCCAAACAGACTAAACAGTCTATTGTTTGCAAACACTAATGTCATTAGTACAGGTCAGTATTAACAGATTGTCTGCATCCTTTATACGGACACAAGTATAACAAATTCACATGCTTTACTAATTTAACAAACAAGGCCTCAAGGTCTTTTAGTAATAGCCATAAAAAGCTTCAAGGTCTTTGTACTGAGAAACGTAACCATCTTTTCTTTATTCTCAGCTGGGGGTGGGCAATGCCACATCTGATGTTTTTTGTGTAGCTATTCATTGATTTCTCTTTTTTTTTTTTCACTATTTATTGAATAAATTTAGCAGAGTGCGCAACCTAACAACTAGTAGCAGAGAGAATGGAATCAGAAGAATCCAAACTGGTTGGGGTAGCTTGTACTAATCTATATCCTTAGAAAAGGCATGAATTCTATTTTTTCCTTAACTATCGGTAGATAATAGGGAACTCATAAAAGCAATCATCTTTAGTCAGTTTGGTCATTCCTACAGGCTCATAGCAAATAACCTAAAACAATCTACTACTGATTCCTTGGAGAGGAGCTAACGTGGTTAAGGAACATCTACCAGAAAGATGCTATATAGAGGAAAACAGTTATATCTATTGTTGTCCTGGGTATCAGAATATACTACAACTGACAGTAAGGCTGCTGACTTGAAGGTTTTGAGGAGCATTGAACTTCCTCTTAACTACTGTTGTTCCCAGGTCCACAGTGACCAAGGACTTTAGCACCTGTTAGAAAGCCCAACTATTGGCAAATTATTCACCTTTAAACTGGGGTCAAAACACTATGGAAGTATAAAAAATACCAGCAATACTTTTTCATATACAAAAAAAAAAAAAATTATCAGCAATATATTTTTGTAAAAGAAATCAGTAATGCTCCAAAGAAAATTAGATTTCTGCATTAAATGACCCAATGGTTTGATATGCCATCACCCCGCCCCCCAAACTATATCTATTGAATTATTATTGTGTATAAGTTGAAACTTATTTCTTTATGCAAAATTTTTCACTGAGATAGTGTGTGTAAAAACATTTTGGTAAACATGAATAAAAATGGAATATGTTCAGAGCACAGCAGGCATCAACACAAAAAGTGGAATTAGTGTCATCATCATCATCATCATCATCATCAGTCTCATTACCAGGAACACAACTTCCCAGCTAACCAGTGTCCTGCGTATATCTGGGTTTGAAACCAGTGAGGTTTCATTCATGCAATTTCATTCATGGTGTGTCTTGGGCAAGCAGATCTGGTTGAGCATGTCCATCTCCAGGGCAAACCACAGCCCATAATCTCCAATTTTTTCAGGCATGTGGCCATTTATTTATTAATGAGGAACCCTCTCAATCTGGTCATTGACTTCAGCCTAATGGTGCTGCCTCATCATCTCACTGGTGCATTCATAGCTATGAAACCCAGTCTAACCCATTGTGCTAGATGGTCATTGATTTTACCAGTGAATTCATTGGCCCTTTAACAGATTTTGTTTATAATATTGTTACTGTTAGGATTAAAAGCAATTTCCAAAACATCATCATCATCATCATCATAACCAGGTGTATTAGTACAGTTACTGCACATCTTAGTACATGACCAGTTCTTTTATTGCTCTCTCCTCTTAATGTTTTTCTTTTTCTCATATTCTTTCACACTCAGTAACTCCTTGTGTCTTAGTGGCTTTATTACCTTGCTTAGGATGAAATCTTTTTTTTTTTTATAATTGTTTCACCCCACACAAGGTGATACTGCCAATGGTGCACAGGGGTTTACAATATGAGGAGACATGACAGAAAAGAAAACAGTATAGGTGATGTTGTATAAAGGATAAGAGAGAAGTGTGAGCCATGAAGACAGAAGATGGCAATTGACATTGCATTTAAACTTTTGGAGATTCTAGCTATCAGGGAAGCAAGCATGGGGAAGGGAGTTCCATAGGCAGGAAGTATGAGGAGAGAAACTGATAGAGTAGAATTGGCAGTTATATTTGCCTGTCTTGATAGTAAAAGGGTGGGACCTATTTGCCAATCTAGTTGCAGAGATAAATTTATGAGGGTGAGGCACCAATTAAATTAAAGTAAATGATTAAAAAAAAAAACAGACATACTCCCAGATATCTGGATTGGAAATCAGAGAGATAGTCATTCATACATTGTTTACCTTAGGAAAGTGTACTGAGTAGTATCCCACATTGAGTAGTAACCTGGCAAATTGAAGAGCAATGCCTATAGAATTAAATGAGAAGAACTATTTTTGAATTATCATTATCCTTGATGTGGTAAATTGAAATTTTCTTGGTTGCATAACATATTCCCCATCCTGTATATACTTGTCAGACTCTTCTTCAGTAATATATCACTGAAAGAAGAATAGGTGTGACTAGCTGAAAAGTGCATAGAAGGCTGAGCTAGATTCCCTTTGTTAATGATGACATTTCTGAATCCTTTGATAAAAGAAAAGTTCACTTCCAATGACTTGTACAAATATTACTTTAGGTCACATGTTCTGATTAATATATAAGTGAGCCAAAAGGAGAAAGTTCTACACATTTTACACAAGTGTTACAAAACACTTTAAAGTGAATAACCAATAATGCTCCTGAAATGATTTGAGAGAAAGCTCAACATCCCCATCGCTCTACTGCCATATTCATTCTAGTTTCATTGATACATTAGCTATTACCAAGTGGACTACAAGCAAAATAATCGAACATTATAATATTGAACATTTTTTTTTCCTTTCTTGGCAGATCGTCATCTCTTCACCTCCTCCTTCATTTTCAAATTACAAACAGCACAATCAATAGAGTTTTTAGAGAATTAGTTAATCTTTTTTAGTTAGGGCCAGGAGTTTGAACTTAGGTGAAAGATAGAATCATGTTAGTTGTGAGTAAAATTTGTAAATTGTTAGATGGAAATAATACTAAAAGTAGTAAAAAAGATGTAGATAATAGGAAAAATATGCAAACTAAGGAAAGGGCGTAAATAGTTGGAAAAAGAAGTAAATTGTAGAGAAAAGACATAAATAATAGGAAAAGGGTGTAAATTGTAGAGAAAGGGCATGAATAGTAGGAAAAAAGAGTAAATTGTAGAGAAAGGCCATAAAAAGCAGGAAAAAGATGTAAAGAGTAAAGAAAGAGCATAAATAGTAGAAAAAGATGTAAATTGTAGAGAAAGGGCATAAATAGTATGAAAAATTTGTAAATAGTAAAGAAATGTGCAATTTGTAGAGAAAGGGCATAAATAGTAGGAAAAATATGTAAATTGTAGAGAAAGACATAAATAGCAGAAAAACGATGTAAATTGTAGCAAAACGGAGTAAATTGTTGAGAAAAGGCATAAATAGTAGCAAAAAGGTGTAAATTGTTGAGAAATGGCATAAATTGTAGCAAAAAGGTGTAAATTGTTGAGAAATGGTATAAATCGTAGCAAAAAGGTGTAAATTGTTGAGAAAGGGCATAAATAGTAGCAAAACGGTGTAAATTGATCAGAAAGCGTGTAAATAGGAGCAAAAAGATGTAAATTGTAGAGAAAGGGCGTAAATAGTAGCAAAAAGGTGTAAATTGTTGAGAAAGGGCATAAATAGTAGTGTAATATAGCAATCTAGCCCCCACCCGAAGAAGGTTGATGCAATCGATGATATTTCCCGTCGATGAAGGGGTCAGCGAACGACAAGACAGGTGATTGAGAAATACATCCTGTCGGCGTGTGGAGCGGATGTCGCAGGGTTATGAGTCGGGCTCGTTTGACCTTATTTCCGACAGCGGCGGAAATGACTACGGAAGTAAACAAAACAGGTGTCTCTTGGAATTACGTGGGTGTTGCGTAGGCGAGACAAAACCGGAAGGAAAAGTCCTGGTTCTAGAAGACTATAAAAAGAAATCGACACACAGATTCGCCAGCAGAGAACGGCCAGTGGAAGCAGAGAGACACCACAGGCAAGACTTACACTCCCGTCGACTCATTCTATGTGCGCTCTCACTCTTCCATTCTCTGTTCCACACAGCCTCGTCGTCAGGAATAGAAATATAATCTAATATTTTTATATATGCGTGTTCTGGTTGTTTGTCGTCGTACAGTGATATATAGCAGTAGTAAAAAGGTGTACATTTTTGAGAAAGGCGATAAATAGCAGAACACAAATGTAAATTGTAGAGAAAGAGCATAAATAGTAGGAAAATGTGTACATTGAGGAGAAAAGGCATAAACATTAGGAAAAAAAATGTAAATTGTTGAGAAAGGGCATAAATAGTAAGAAAAAGATGTAAATTGTAGAGAAAGGGCATAAATAGTAGGAAAACGATGTAAATTGTAGAGAAAGGGCATAAATAGTAGGAAAAAGATGTAAATTGTGGAGAAAGGGTATAAATAGTAGGAAAAAGATGTCTATTGTAGAGAAAGGGCATAAATAGTAGGAAAAAGATGTAAATTGTAGAGAAAGGGCATAAATAGTAGGAAAAAATGTAAATTGTAGAGAAAGGGCATAAATAGTAGGAAAAAGATGTAAATTGTAGAGAAAGGGCATAAATAGTAGAGAAATATGTAAATTGTAGAGAAAGGGCATAAATAGTAGGAAAAAGATGTAAATTGTAGAGAAAGGGCATAAATAGTAGAGAAATATGTAAATTGTAGAGAAAGGGCATAAATAGTAGCAAAAAAATGTAAATTGTAGAGAAAGGGCATAAATAGTAGGAAAAAGATGTAAATTGTAGAGAAAGGGCATAAATAGTAGAGAAATAGGTAAATTGTAGAGAAAGGGCATGAATAGTAGGAAAAAGATGTAAATTGTAGAGAAAGGGCATAAATAGTAGAGAAATAAGTAAATTGTAGAGAAAGGGCATAAATAGTAGGAAAAAGATGTAAATTGTAGAGAAAGGGCATAAATAGTAGGAAAAAGATGTAAATTGTAGAGAAGGGGCATAAATAGTAGGAAAAAGATGTAAATTGTAGAGAAAGTGCATAAATAGTAGGAAAAAGATGTAAATTGTAGAGAAAGGGCATAAATAGTAGGAAAAAGATGTAAATTGTAGAGAAAGGGCATAAATAGTAGAGAAATATGTAAATTGTAGAGAAAGGGCATAAATAATAGGAAAAAGATGTAAATTGTAGAGAAAGGGTATAAATAGTAGAGAAATATGTAAATTGTAGAGAAAGGGCATAAATAGTAGGAAAAAGATGTAAATTGTAGAGAAAGGGCATAAATAGTAGGAAAAAGATGTAAATTGTAGAGAAAGGGCATAAATAGTAGGAAAATATGTAAATTGTAGAAAAAGGGCATAAATAGTAGCAAAAAGGTGTAAACTGTTGAGAAAGGGTATAAATAGTAGGAAAAAGATGTCTATTGTAGAGAAAGGGCATAAATAGTAGGAAAAAGATGTAAATTGTGGAGCAAGGGTATAATTAGTAGGAAAAAGATGTCTATTGTAGAGAAAGGGCATAAATAGTAGAAAAAAGATGTAAATTGTAGAGAAAGGGCATAAATAGTAGAGAAATATGTAAATTGTAGAGAAAGGGCATAAATAGTAGGAAAAAGATGTAAATTGTAGAGAAAGGGCATAAATAGTAGAGAAATATGTAAATTGTAGAGAAAAGGCATAAATAGTAGCAAAAAAATGTAAATTGTAGAGAAAGGGCATAAATAGTAGGAAAAAGATGTAAATTGTAGAGAAAGGGCATAAATAGTAGAGAAATAGGTAAATTGTAGAGAAAGGGCATGAATAGTAGGAAAAAGATGTAAATTGTAGAGAAAGGGCATAAATAGTAGAGAAATAAGTAAATTGTAGAGAAAGGGCATAAATAGTAGGAAAAAGATGTAAATTGTAGAGAAAGGGCATAAATAGTAGGAAAAAGATGTAAATTGTAGAGAAAGGGCATAAATAGTAGGAAAAAGATGTAAATTGTAGAGAAAGTGCATAAATAGTAGGAAAAAGATGTAAATTGTAGAGAAAGGGCATAAATAGTAGGAAAAAGATGTAAATTGTAGAGAAAGGGCATAAATAGTAGAGAAATATGTAAATTGTAGAGAAAGGGCATAAATAGTAGGAAAAAAGATGTAAATTGTAGAGAAAGGGCATAAATAGTAGAGAAATATGTAAATTGTAGAGAAAGGGCATAAATAGTAGGAAAAAGATGTAAATTGTAGAGAAAGGGCATAAATAGCACGAAAAAGATGTAAATTGCAGAGAAAGGGCATAAATAGTAGAGAAATATGTAAATTGTAGAGAAAGGGCATAAATAGTAGGAAAAAGATGTAAATTGTAGAGAAAGGGCATAAATAGCACGAAAAAGATGTAAATTGTAGAGAAAGTGCATAAGTAGTAGGAAAAAGATGTAAATTAGAGAGAAAGGGCATAAATAGTAGGAAAAAGATGTAAATTGTAGAGAAAGGGCATCAATAGTAGAAAAAAGATGTAAATTGTAGAGAAAGGGCATAAATAGTAGGAAAAAGATGTAAATTGTAGAGAAAGGGCATAAATAGTAGAAAAAGATGTCTATTGTAGAGAAAGGGCATAAATAGTAGGAAAAAGATGTAAATTAGAGAGAAAGGGCATAAATAGTAGGAAAAAGATGTAAATTGTAGAGAAAGGGCATAAATAGTAGGAAAAAGATGTAAATTGTGGAGCAAGGGTATAATTAGTAGGAAAAAGATGTCTATTGTAGAGAAAGGGCATAAATAGTAGAAAAAAGATGTAAATTGTAGAGAAAGGGCATAAATAGTAGGAAAAAGATGTTAATTGTAGAGAAAGGGCATAAATAGTAGAGAAATATGTAAATTGTAGAGAAAGGGCATAAATAGTAGGAAAAAGATGTAAATTGTAGAGAAAGGGCATAAATAGCACGAAAAAGATGTAAATTGTAGAGAAAGTGCATAAGTAGTAGGAAAAAGATGTAAATTGTAGAGAAAGGGCATAAATAGTAGGAAAAAGATGTAAATTGTAGAGAAAGGGCATAAATAGTAGAAAAAAGATGTAAATGGTAGAGAAAGGGCATAAATAGTAGGAAAAAGATGTAAATTGTAGAGAAAGGGCATAAATAGTAGGAAAAAGATGTAAATTGTAGAGAAAGGGCATAAATAGTAGGAAAAAGATGTAAATTAGAGAGAAAGGGCATAAATAGTAGGAAAAAGATGTAAATTGTAGAGAAAGGGCATAAATAGTAGAGGAATATGTAAATTGTAGAGAAAGGGCATAAATAGTAGGAAAAAGATGTCTATTGTAGAGAAAGGGCATACATAGCAGGAAAATGATGTAAATTGTTGGGAAAGGGCATAAATAGTAGCAAAAAGGGGTAAATTGTTGAGAAAGGGTATAAATAGTAGGAAAAAGATGTCTATTGTAGAGAAAGGGCATAAATAGTAGGAAAAAGATGTAAATTGTGGAGAAAGGGTATAAATAGTAGGAAAAAGATATCTATTGTAGAGAAAGGGCATAAATAGTAGGAAAAAGATGTAAATTGTAGAGAAAGGGCATAAATAGTAGAGAAATATGTAAATTGTAGAGAAAGGGCATAAATAGTAGGAAAAAGATGTAAATTGTAGAGAAAGGGCATAAATAGTAGAGAAATATGTAAATTGTAGAGAAAGGGCATAAATAGTAGGAAAAAGATGTAAATTGTAGAGAAAGGGCATAAATAGCACGAAAAAGATGTAAATTGTAGAGAAAGGGCATAAATAGTAGAGAAATATGTAAATTGTAGAGAAAGGGCATAAATAGTAGGAAAAAGATGTAAATTGTAGAGAAAGGGCATAAATAGCACGAAAAAGATGTAAATTGTAGAGAAAGTGCATAAGTAGTAGGAAAAAGATGTAAATTAGAGAGAAAGGGCATAAATAGTAGGAAAAAGATGTAAATTGTAGAGAAAGGGCATCAATAGTAGAAAAAAGATGTAAATTGTAGAGAAAGGGCATAAATAGTAGGAAAAAGATGTAAATTGTAGAGAAAGGGCATAAATAGTAGAAAAAGATGTCTATTGTAGAGAAAGGGCATAAATAGTAGGAAAAAGATGTAAATTAGAGAGAAAGGGCATAAATAGTAGGAAAAAGATGTAAATTGTAGAGAAAGGGCATAAATAGTAGGAAAAAGATGTAAATTGTGGAGCAAGGGTATAATTAGTAGGAAAAAGATGTCTATTGTAGAGAAAGGGCATAAATAGTAGAAAAAAGATGTAAATTGTAGAGAAAGGGCATAAATAGTAGGAAAAAGATGTAAATTGTAGAGAAAGGGCATAAATAGTAGAGAAATATGTAAATTGTAGAGAAAGGGCATAAATAGTAGGAAAAAGATGTAAATTGTAGAGAAAGGGCATAAATAGCACGAAAAAGATGTAAATTGTAGAGAAAGTGCATAAGTAGTAGGAAAAAGATGTAAATTGTAGAGAAAGGGCATAAATAGTAGGAAAAAGATGTAAATTGTAGAGAAAGGGCATAAATAGTAGAAAAAAGATGTAAATGGTAGAGAAAGGGCATAAATAGTAGGAAAAAAGATGTAAATTGTAGAGAAAGGGCATAAATAGTAGAAAAAGATGTCTATTGTAGAGAAAGGGCATAAATAGTAGGAAAAAGATGTAAATTAGAGAGAAAGGGCATAAATAGTAGGAAAAAGATGTAAATTGTAGAGAAAGGGCATAAATAGTAGAGAAATATGTAAATTGTAGAGAAAGGGCATAAGTAGTAGGAAAAAGATGTAAATTAGAGAGAAAGGGCATAAATAGTAGGAAAAAGATGTAAATTGTAGAGAAAGGGCATAAATAGTAGAGAAATATGTAAATTGTAGAGAAAGGGCATACATAGCAGGAAAATGATGTAAATTGTTGGGAAAGGGCATAAATAGTAGCAAAAAGGTGTAAATTTTTGAGAAAGGGTATAAATCTTAGCAAAATGGTGTAAATTATTGAAAAAGGGCATAAATAATAGCAAAAAGGTGTAAATTTTAGAGAAAGGGCATAAATAAATGTTCTGGAAATGATCATATGGCTAACTGTTCTTTTTGCTCAGTCTGCAAACACCACCACCTCTGTAAGGTTTGGTTTTTTTTTATTATACTCCATGTTATAGTAGGCTCTTTTTCATTTTTTCTTTTAATTTCCACAAGTGGTTAGCCAGTTTGGTACAATTTTTAAGGTTTTCTAGTTTGAATGTAGCTTGGTCATTATATTGTCTTTAAAAATTCCTTTTGTAGATCCTAAGTATGTTTTTCTTTGTCTATCTGTATCATGTAATTCTGCTTTGTAAATAACTTGTTCTGTTTGACAAAATCTGCTAATAAAGATTGTAACTGTAGAGACAAAAATAAATGCTCACTTGACAGACTTTGTAAAACTAACAAGTAGAAACTGAAAAGATAAAATGGCAATGACCCTGATATAACATAAGAGTATAATAAAAAAAAAAGTCAAACCTTACAATAGCGGTGATGTCTGAAAACTGTGCTAAGAAGAAAAGTTAGCCATAATATTATTTCCAGAACAAAAAAACATTACTAAATGAAAGATCTAAAGTGATGTCTGGATATACATGCAATGGCCTGACAATTGCAATTAAACTTGAAACATACTACCACTCCTGGGCGTATATCTCAATGTCTGCTTTTATATTTACATATGCTCTATCCCTGATATTGATCCCTTTAACCTATAAATATAGGATACATTAAGACTATATGTGTGTGTGTGTATTAGATCTGTTGCCTTTGATTTTTGAAGTTCATTTGATGGTGCTGACGTTTCTGAATTAATGGGCCTCTATATATTAAATAAGGCTAACAAAATTTGTTTAAATAACCATAGCCTGTATAAAGAGGATTGACTGATGGTAGTGCTAGACAATAGAAGGGTAAATGACAAAATACCAAAACTTCTTTATAAACAATAAAAAAACCTCAGATTTGAAATTGAGGTTGATCTGAGCAGGAAAGATGTCCAATATTTAGATGTGAAATTAAATCTGCAAACTTGTAGCATCTCACCATAGATGAAACCAAACAGCAAATTGAGGTATATGACTAACCACTCTGCGAATGTAATTAGGCACATCTCTAAAGGAATAGAATGAAGACTGTCAAGAAATTCTTCTAATAAGAACATTTTTGAAGAAAAAAAGAAAGCATATTAAATTGCATTTAAAGAGGAGGGGCACAAAACCAAGTTTGAGTTCAAATTATGAAAGACCCAAAAAATGAGGAAGGAAAAAACAAAAAGGAACATCATTTGGCTTATCTCTCCTTTTAATTTAGAAGTAAAATAAAACACAAGGAAAATATTTTTTTCAAATTGTTTTAAGTTCTGAATTGCATAAAACCCTCAACAGAAATACAGTGAAAATAAGCAACAGCTGAACTAGCAATTCAGAAACAACCATCAAGACAGAATACCAGGAATTTCAAGGCTAGGGTGCAGAAAAAGGTGTAAATGTCAAACTGTAGAGACAGAAGCAAATGTCCACTGGATGACATTTGCAAAACAGAAGGAGTGGTATACAAAGACAAAATAGACAATAGAGATGACCAAAGCAAAGTATATGTAGGGTATACTAAAGGTAGCTTTAAAAAGAGATGGTACAAACACAAATCATCATTCACACTGGAAAACTATAGAAACTGTACAAGACGGGTTAGCCATGTGTGAGAGTTAAAGGTAAAAAAGGCTAAAAGCCCTAATGTAAGTTAGAGTATATTAAAGAAAGTCAAGCTTTACAACAATAGTTGTCTGCAAGTTATGCCGAGAAGAAAAATTGGCAATGATAATGTATCTAGACTAAAACAAGCCATTAAATGAGAGGTCTGAAATTATGTCAGGATGCAAATAGACTAGGAAATATATTTTGAGTTTGTACAAACCCAGATAAGAGGATATGTAATTTCTTTCCCCTCTCACTCCCATCAGATTCTCTCTAATCTTACTTTGCTGCTTCCCTTCCCTTTCCATGGGCCTTCTGTTTGAGTATATATAAATAAACAAATGAGGCATTGGAAAAAGATTATTAACCTCTACTTTTATTAAAATTCCAATAATATATGGATAAAACAGTGCTTTTGCTGTATTTATTGTTGTTTAAAGACAACATGGGATTATTGAAGCAATATTTCCACATGTTAGCAGTTTCTCCAAAATAGAATTTAAAATCATTATCATCCGAATGGATGTGAGTTCTAAATAAATATTGTCAGACATACACTGGCCATTCAGTGGAAGGTTTTATTTTTTCAGTTGCAAATATTTTTAGAAGGGTCATTATTATTAGTAGTAGATATTATTCAGGTGAGCTAACTATTTATTTGATATCATATTATTATGTTGTAAAATATATTTATCTATGTTCTTAATGCAACTATAAATAACTTTAAAATTGTTTTTGTTGAAAATCTTTTTTTAGTGTGGATGAATGGGAGAAATGTTTGTGAATTCAATGCTACATCTACATAGTTTCTGTTTATTTCTTCCTACTTTGTTTTTACCAAAGTATTTTAAATTAGTGTTGAGTTTACTTTTTTCTAATGCATTAACTTATTTAATTTTGGAATTGTCAAAAACTTTCAAATTACTAGTGTTAGTAGATAAATGAAATTGGATTTATTTATGCGAATTATTAAAAAGACTATGTTGGTGATTTGATTCTTAGTTGATGTATTTGTGATTGTGTGAATCTTTAATGTACAGTTTATACAGATCATAGGTTACATCTAAGAAGTTTATGATTTTAGTGTTAGAGGTGGTATTTATGTTAAGATTGTGGGCTTTGAAAACTTAATTAAATCTTTTCTAAGCCTGTCCGTTTGTTGTCGATTTGTTTTATGGAGGATAATTAATCTGTCATCTCTGTAAAGTCAGGTGTTTTTTAACTCAAAGGTATGCTTTTACATAATGCATGAAACTCTGGGTTGTTCCACCAACATAGATTATATATATATATATGTATTGAAAGAAAAGTTTTAAAACAAATTGGAAAAACTTTTTCCAATTTCTCATACATCATTTCTTTAAAAACTGATATATAAAAATTTATATATTGTTATCGTCTCTCTCTCTCTCTCTCTCTCTCTCTCTAGATAGATAGATAGATAGATAGATAGATATATTAGGGCTGCTGGTGTTGGATTCAGTGGGCTGATTTAAAATCTTATATATATACATATATATATATATATTGTTGTAACCCTAAAAGGTTACAGTTTGAGTAATCACCAAAATGGAGGTTGGGAATAATAGTATCTCAACAATTCATGACTTGCATGATTTGTGAAGTAGATACAGTATTGGTGAACTCCTAATGAGTATAATCACTCTACTCTACTCCAATAGTGCCCACATATTTAACTGGATAGGAATATATCATTCCTGTTTATAGGTAGGTGTATATATATATATATATATATATATATTGTTTGGATGTTAGGATTAAACAGCATGGATGTTATAACTGTTTTTTTTTTCAGTTAGATATTAAAACAAAGGATGTGCATTGTGGTGGAGTGGATATCAGCTCGGAATGACGAATCAGGTAGCCGAGTTCAAATTCTAGTTGAATTCCTTGCATTCACTTATGCACAAATACCCTTGGGAAAGGTATTAATCCATCACTTCTCTCCAGTTATGGATTAAATAACAGGATAGACTGTGTTCTATAGCCTTGGTTGGCAACCAGTCTACCACAAAAAGTAATGGAAACTTACTGCAGGATAATCCTCTACCCAGTCAGTCATGCATCTTTTGAAACATGATCACCAACGTGTGTATCATGAATGGTACTTAACTGACTGACTGATTAAACAAAGTTAGTTATTACAAAAAAAAAAGATGTTCATGTAATGTAGTTATCTGCATGGAAGTTGTGACTGGTGCACAAAGTTGGATTCCACTCTAGGAGACGGCAAACTCTTAATTCAAAACCAGTTGGGTGTTGGGCTAGCAACTGCACTAACTAGAAATAACCACGATGTAACACATAGCCATATACACTCATACATACAAAAAGAAAAAAGAAAATCAACCTATATAATCACCAATAACAAGAGCTCACAATTAGCACATAAATCAATTATATCAAACAGTTTAATAACAAAAACTGAGAAAAAAGGGAATCAGTTGCTAAAACCTCCAGACAAGGGATCTGAACAATTACAAAAGTTGAGGTACTGAATATAACATCAATCAGTTTAAGTGACAAATTTTATATTTTTATTATTCATATATATATATATATATATATATATATATATATATATACATATATTGGATAATAAACCAAGTTATTTAGCAACCTGACAGCTACATCTCCAAGAATTTAAATGTAATGTCAACAGTCATCTCCTATCTCACTAACCTGCATCCTCTCTCTCATGCTCCTTTCTCCATCCATTCCACTCTCATCAGTATTCTCATCCTTCTCTTACCCACTTCCTGACACTTCCTATAACCTGTTACTCTTTCTCATAAATTTTCTTCCTATGTAACCCCCTGCAAAACAGTGGCAGTAAAATGCCTTGTTTGGGGCAATATGATTATAAAATAAACTAAAAACAAAGAAAACTGACAAAAAAATAATATATTGTGTGTGTGTGTGTGTGTGTGTGTGTGTGTGTGTGTGTGTGTGTGTGTGTGTGTGTGTTTACATATTTATATATATATATGGATAAATACATAGAGTAGTAGTTATCCACATGGAAGTTGTGAACGGTGTGCAAAGTCGGATTCCAGTCTCGGAGAAAGAAAACTTTCAATTCTAAACCAGTTGGATGTGATGGTTGCAACTGTAACATAAACTTTTACTTGCTATTGTTTGGTTTAGCTTGTTTTGTTTTATGGCATATCAACCTCAATGAATTATTTAATGCTGAAAAAACGTTTATAATAGATTTATATCTATTCTTCATAAAAAATCATTTTATAGATTAGGTTTCATTGACATATTTTTGTAAAGAGGGTTTCGTTGAGAGTTAGATGTATTAATGGTATATTATTTTTTATTGCAAGAAATATATTGCTGGTAACGTTTTTTTTTTTTTAATTTATTACTGTTAATATTATTTCCTTCTAAAATGTATGGTTGGTAATATTTTTTTCTTTAAAAATGTACTGCTAATAATATTTTCTTCTCCAAAAAAGTATTGCTGGACTTTTCACTATAAAGATCTATTTTTATACTTTCACAGTGTTTTGACCCCAGTTTGATGGTTAACTATTTTCCCATAGCTGAGACCCTAACAGCTTCTACCATCCCAAGTCACTGGGAAAACAGCAATTAAGAGGAGGTTCCATGCATCTCTCAACCTCCTAACCATAGGCCTTGCTGCTGGATGCAGTTTATCCTCACTTGCTATAGAAACCATGGCAACACTTAGCATGGGAGATTGCAGTTGTGGCCCTACAGATAAATTAAATCAGAAATATATTTTACTTTCTAAACACTTTATATACTTTGATGTATGAATCAGTTAACACAGGAAATAAGAAAATTGAACATAAGATAGGCTGTACTAGGGGTAGTTTTGTCCCACAAGATATTCTTCTTTCTTTTATGTGCTCTGTCCCTTCAGGTGATCATGGACCTCCACTTACCCCTATCTTATATCGCTCTTAACACTTTCTCTTGGTAACACTCCCAAACCCTGCTCTACCATCCACCTGCTCAAGCCCATTAAGTATATTTCACATTGCTTTCCCCTGTCTTTCCTTCTCTCTATCCATCCTGAGAGTATTAGATTCTCTAAGCCCTCCTTCCACATTACATGTTCCTAATGTCAGCTAAGTTTAGTATGTTTCCTTTTCATTTGCATCCTCTTCAAAACCTTGTCGTTGCTCACATTTTCAGTTCATGGTATCCTCAGCATCCTTCTGTAGAACCACATTTCTGTTACTTTGAATCTCTCCATCTTTGAGGAGATTGCTCAGCATTCATTATCATATCGGAGGATAGATATTGCATAACAGTCCAGTACTCTTTTCTTTGTTTCAAACAAAATCTCCCTGTCTTTTGATATTCTGTTTAGCTTTTGAAATGCATCCTTGGCCATGCCAATATATCTTCGGATCTCAGTGTTACACTTTCTGTCTTTTGTTAGGACACTTCCCAGGTATTTAAATTTCTGCACCTGCTTGATTTTAGTATCCCTGACCTATAGTTGGCATTTTGAATTTTTTTTACTGATGATCATGCATTCAGTTTTCTTGTAGTTTAAAAATATTTATATATTTATATAAATATTTTTCAATGAAATCTTATCAATAAGTTGCAGGTCGGAACGAAATACAATGAAACCCTATTCTACATGAAAAAATGATGAACATAGAGAAAGGTTAAGTTTTAAATTTAAATTTTCAGCATTCATTGTATTTGGGTTGCATATGTGGTTCTACAGAAGAATGCTGCGAATGTCATGGACCGAGCATGTGAGCAATGATGAGGTTTTGGAAAGGAGGGAAACGAAAAGGAAATTAATACTGAGCACAAGGAAGAGACAACTAAAGTTCCTGGGACATGCAATGAGGAAGGAGGACTTGGAGAACCTGATACTAACAGGCCAGATAGAAAGAAAAAGAGACAGGGGAAAGCAGTGGATAACATATTTAAAGGTGGATGACGGAACGTGGGTTGCATGATGCAACAGGAGAAAGCGTGCTAAGTGCCACCAGGGATATGGAGATATGGAAAGCCATGATTGCCAACGTCCTGAAAGGACATGGCACATAAAAGAAAAATCTTGTCAAGCTCATTCAGTTTTCTGCTTGTAGTGAAGACAACCATATTTGTCTCCCTTTTTCACTCCTCTACTACAACTCTAAGTTTTTATTCACCTCTGTTGTGGCCAAATCACTAGAATATTTCAACTGAGCAATGAGTTGCTTGAGTTACTAAAGGGAAATAACTGAAATTGAGATATCCAGAAAAAGCATGATACATGGAATTAGAACAATCTACCCCAGTGGATGAAATAAAGGTTTCAATTTGAAAATCCAACATACATCACCTGAAGAAGGCTAGAGTGTACTCTGGCTGAAACCTTGTTAATATAGCAATAAAAATGAGGACAAGAGTCCAAACAATGTAAAGAGTGTAAATACAATTGATAAACTCATTATTAGGCTGAGGAAGTCCTTCTGAAGATCAAAATATGTCATATAGGAGAGTTTTCCATTTTTTATCATTTACATACCCATGTTTAGTCTTTTGCAGAAAATAACAACAACCTACTATGGGAAAATATTCTGCTCAGTCAGTCATGTCTTTTTTGAGACATGATCACCAAGTGTGTATCACATATGGCACTTATGTGACAGACTCACTGTTTAGTTTAATCCAATGTTTTTCAACTGGTATGTCAAATGAACCCTGAAAAGGGTATCCAAGTGTGCTCCGTGTTAACAGAAGATTAATTTATGAATTATTTTTATATTTAAATAACATTATTTGTCTATATTTCTGAGATGAGGTATTATTTACATTGTTTGAACTTATATCATCATCTTTATTGTTACATTTACAATGTTTCAACTATAGTACGCTCCAGCCTTCTTCAGGCCATAGGAATTTTGAACTGAACCCTTTATTTCAAAATAAAGGGTTCAATTTATAATTCCTAGGACCTGAAGAAGGCTGGAGCATACAATAACCAAAACGTCATAAACATGGCATTAAAAATCATTATTTTTAAAAATCTAGAGACCCCAAGCACACAGCTTTCATGTCAAATTCAAATCTTTGTTATTCGATAATTTAAACCGGATGTTAAATTCCTTAATCTTTAAGAAGTATTTAATAATCCTTTTCCTTTTACCTTCCTTGAGAAATTTAAATCAGTCTTTATCAGCCTCTCAAAAAAAAAAAAAAAGCAGATTCTTCATAAATCACTTAACATGAAAACTGTATTGCTAATCTTTGAGAATGCTAAACTGAAATTTCACATTTTCAAATTTCATGACTAATTTTTCCTTATTAAAATTTAAAGTGTACCCAAGAGTTTTAGTTATTCTACAGGTATGCCATAGAGAAAAAGATTAAGATACACTGGTTGGATCTACAGATTTGTATATATATTTCATGTCATATTTTCTATACTTTTATATGCAAGACTTGCTCTATCAGGTCAAATAATATGGTTAAGAGATGCCAGTTTGCCTTAAACCTGCAAAAAAATTAACTATTTTTAAAAAAGCCAAGAAAATCATAATGTTAACCTTAAAAACTATTTATTGTTTGTCTAGATACCTACATCTCATTGCCTTCTTTCTGAACCATTTCATTTTTTTCTAAATGTAGTGAAAACCAATCTAGCCTGGAAATATAGATCCCAATGGGCTCAAACATTGAAGATTAATACACTGATTGTATCTCCCTATTGTGTACAAAATGGTGGTTTGGGGAAGTCCCTGGTGTCTGTTTTAATTACTTCTGCCAACAAAAATTGGATAGAGTTTATATATCTGTTTATGTTTGTCTGTTTGCCCTCACAAATATCTAGAAAAATCACTATGAATTTTTCTTAGTGGGAGGATGGGACAGGGAACCATTGATTAAATTTGGAAGGAAGGGTGGGGGTGAATCCAGTGGCAGAATACAATTTTTTTTTTACAATGTTTCTCCTGGTGAGTACTTAGGTGGGTGACTACTTCAAAATACCAGGTTCTGTAACCTTGGATGTGTAAGTGGTGTAATGAATAATGGTTTAGAATGAGAAGTCAGAGAGCCAAGTTCGAATTTCAGTCAGGTTCATTACATTCAATTATGCACAAATACCCATGTGAAAGGCATGAACCCACTTCTTCTCCTACTGTCATCTATGGATTAAAATAACAAGACTTATATTCGAAAATCATTATTATCTCTAAGAAATTATTAATGCTATCAATCAGTCAGTTAAGTGCAATATGTGATACATATTTGAGCGATCATGTCTTGAAAAAGACTTGACTGATGGGGCAGAAGATTTTCCGCATTAGGTTGCCATTAGTTTCTGTGGTAGAGAAGTTACCAATCAAGGCTAAAGGTTAATACAATCTGGATTTGAATTAGGTTTTTTTTTTTGACTCTTGTTTGAGGAATTCCTCCCTGGATGACTTCTACTGTTTTCATATTCTTCATTTCAGGAAATGTGCCGTAACCGCCACACTTGGCAATGCGGGTTGGCAAAGACTATTTAAATCATAAGTGGTTTCTTGTGTAGGTGGCTGTTGACTCATAGGAGCTCTTCTGCCCTTTGACAGGTTTTATTTTTGGTTCTGCAGGGTGCTTACACTACCTTTCTCAGTGAGCTTGCACCCAACAGAGGTGCCAGTTTAGTCACCAACAACCTGACCCATGGCAGATAGTATTGGGTTACATGGTACCAGTAGCAGGCATAGTCTGACCTGACCAAGCCTAGAGCATTTGGTATTTCCATGTGGTCACCCATTTAAGTACTGACCCGGCTCAACGTTGCTTAACTTCTGTGATAATACAAAACCCAGTGTTTCAACATGTAGTGTCTGCTTGGTTATTACAATATTCACTTGAAAAAAAAATTATTTTTACAACCCCAAAATATGTTTTGGCTTTAAATAACCTGCAACAGGTTGGTAAACTGTAAAAAATAAATTAATCAATTTATTTAAAAATAGATTCTCTTTTCTTTTACATGCAAAATTGTTTTCCCTATTAAACCTTTTCTATTTTCTTTTTTAAAATCTCTTGATTTTCTGTCAAATGAATTTCAGAACCTATTCTTCAAACTCGGATAATTTCAGTAGATGGCTTGTTTGAAATGTTACAGACTTCCTGAATCACATCACTGAATATTGAAAAGCAAAACATCAATAACTTTCCTAATTTGCTCGTGTAAATGGATGGCAGAGGATAGAATACAAGGGATAGTAAGGAGACAAACATTGCTAACAGCTACAAAAGATAGGAAGCTGTGAAGGGTTATGAACGCCAACATCCTGAAAAGATATGGCACATAAAAGAAAAAAGAATTACCATCTTTAAGCAATTCTTGTCTGAATATTTTTAATCTTTGCAATATCAAAAGAGAATCTGTAACAATGAATTTTCATTTTTGTTTCTTTGTGATTTTAATATTTCTTTAGTTGCTGACCGGCAGTTTGATCGAAGCCTTTGAAGTGGGTTTGAATATCTCTAAGTGCCATTATCCTCTTTCAGTACGCATTTTTATGATCTACCAATAGTCTACAAATTAATCTATAAATCACTGTATTTTATAAATCTACAAATAAATAATTCCATAAAGATTGAGACAAAATTCATCACGCTTAAAATGATTTCTGAACCACTTTCAACATCAAACAGAATAAAGATATTGAACTTGTTTCCCTAACGTCACAAAATCAATAATTTCTTGATGAGAGAAGTTTCCCTATTTTGTATTCTGAGATTTGCTGAAAATTACCTGCGGCTGTGTTATTCATCGTTTCAAGTATTAACACAATTACCGGGTGTAGCATGAATTGAAAAAAAATTAAGAAAAGAAAATCTTCAGATAATGTTATTAATCTTTTTATTGATAGTTTTAATTTTACAAAATCTATTTTTAAAAGAACCAGTTAAAAATAGATATGAAAGAGTGAAAAACATAAATGTGAAGTACAGTATTTCCATTATTTGAACTATTGTCCTCATCTTTGTTGCCATTTGTAGGACGTTTCGACCATTGTATGCTTTGGCCTTCTTCAGGTGCTAGGAATTTCAAACTGAACCCTTTATTACAAACACTGGGGTATATGATCTTCATCCCTTGCATAGAGCTTCTTCTGGGAGTCATGATTTATCTCCCTCTAACCCTGTAAGTTACTTGTAGCTTGGTACTGAACTCACAACTCTTTTGGTCAAGTCACAGGAACTAACCAATGTCTATATCCACTGGGCCATGTGTCCTTAAATACTGTAAATACTAGCTCATCTAAGAAATATAGACAAATAATAAATGTGATGCATGACAACATCAAATGGCAAAGGCTTATGGCCACATCTTTTTGAAACACCGGTTCTTGCATAATCACCAAATTTAAGCAAAGTTGAGCCTGATCAGTACCTAGATGGATAACCCGTTGTGAATAATAGGTGCTGTAAGCATAGATGTGTAAGTAGAGTAATCTACTTAATCTAATGGTTTGAAATTTTTAATCGAAGAGTTGAGTTCTAATTCCAGTCAGGTTCATTACATTCACTTACGAGCAAATACTCCTGTGAAAGGTATGAATCCACCCCTTCTTATCTAGCTATGGGTTAATTAGTAAAACTTTTATCACTAAACGATTATTATCTCAAAAATAAAAAATAATTCTTACAATCTAAAAAATATTTTCTGACTTTGAATAACTTGTGAGTGGTTGACAAGTCATAAAAAACAAAATATTACGGACTCACTAATTTCTGTTTGAAGCTTGGAGGTGAGGTGTTATTATTATTATTATTATTATTTACATTATTCCTATTAAGATTAATGTCCTCATCTTTATAGTCATTATCACCTGCTCACCTATCTGAATTTTAAGGTTAAAATTATTTACATTCTGACTAATATTCTGATCTTACTTGTTATTATTACCCAATTGCCATCTGTTTGAATTTTTGGGATGAAGAGTTATCATTATGTACATTCAGACTATTGTCCTCATCTTTGTTGTTATTATTACCCAATTGCCATCTGTTTGAATTTTTGGGATGAAGAGTTATCATTATGTACATTCAGACTATTGTCCTCATCTTTGTTGTTATTATAAAAATGTTTCAGTGGCCTTCAAAAGGTGAATCCAAATAACCTTCAGGGAATCTTGAACTGAGCCCTTTATTTAATCTACAGAAGTAGATTGTTCTCATTCTGTTATTCATGTCTTTGGATATCTTGTCAAGTTCTTATTTTAGTACTGCTCAGTTTTTATTCACCCTGATTCCACTGAGTCTGTGTCTGTACTCTCTGCTTAAGAATTCAACTCACAACTCTATAATCCACAAGTGCGATAAATTAAAGTATTGGTTTAGGAATACGATAACATAGTAATTGAGAGTTCAGTCCCCAGAATAGTTAGTACAGACACTGAAAACAGGGTGAGCAATAACTGAGCATTACAAAAAAAAAAAAGAATAAGAGATATAAACTGCAGAATGAAACCCCCAACCCTGGATTACATAAAGAATCCAGTTAAAAACATCCAGAAGGTTACCAGGATCAACAGAAAACTGAGGATTGTTCTGCCGTTTATTTACACTTGGTCACAATAAGAGTCAAATCTTTTAGATGAAGCATTTTCATTGATATTAGTTTTTGATGAATATGACTTGCATCTTATTTCTGTTGTGTGCTTAAACTTCAGTAGACCTCCTACAGAAAATATCTAAAGAAAACAAAAAGAAAGAACTAAGTATAAACTACAAGAAAACTGAATGCCTGGTCATCAGTGAAAAGAAGAGCCCAAAATGTCAATTACAGGTCACAGATACTAAAATCAAACAGTCACCTATACAAATCAATCATCTGCCTATGCACTGAATAATGTTGTCATGTCTGGTCAGGCACCCCTACTATTCATCTTGAGGCTCTCAACAGGATCTAAAGAAGAATCTGCAATGTAGTTAACCCTGACCTGGCTGCTTAACTCTATTCCCTTTCTTACTGATGGGATGTGGTTTCTTCTACAAATATTTTCACGGCTTTTGCTTTGACGAGCTTAGTGACCTGGTGCCCCTTCTACATGAATTTACTCATGCAACTAAACTGGCTACAAGATTCCATCTTTTTACATTCAAAACAACCAAATGCAGCTTTTTACATTCAAAACAACCAAATGCAAATGCTATTCTACCAGCTTCTTTTCTCACACTTCCTGCCTATGGAACTCTCTTTCATATACTTCTCTGACAGCTACAATCTCCAAGAGTTTAAATGCAATGTCAATTACCATTTCTAATTCCCTTAACTCCCATCCTTCTCTTATCCTTTCCTCAATACCCCCCTCTATCTTGTTATTCTTCCTTTTCACTCTACTCTCATGTAACTCTCTTCTCATCAGAATTCCCATCCTTCTCTTATCCTTTCCTCAATACCCCCCTCTATCTTGTTATTCTTCCTTTTCATTCTACTCTCATGTAACTCTCTTCTCATCAGAATTCCCATCCTTCTCTTATCCTTTCCTCAATACCCCCCTCTATCTTGTTATTCTTCCTTTTCACTCTACTCTCATGTAACTCTCTTCTCATCAGAATTCCCATCCTTATCTTACTCTCTGTAACTGGTTCCTTTTTCTCTTTACTCACCTCTTATGTCGCCCATTATGCACTAGTAACAGTACTGCCTTGCTTGGAGTGAAATGATTATCAAAAAAAGGGTACAGAAATTTAAATACTTGGGAAATGTTCTAACAGAGAACTAAAAGTGTGACACTGAGATCCAAAGACATATTGGAATTGGCAAAGAATATTGAGAGACAAGAAAATTTTGTCGGCAACAAAGAAAAGAGTACTGAATTGTTATGTGATATGTCCTTCAATAGGATACGCTCCTCTGCATACTGACCAATCTTCTCAAAAATGAAGAAAAGACTTGAAGCAACTGAAATGTCATTCTACAGAAGCATGCTGATGTTACAAGGGACTGATCATGTGAGCAACAACAAGGTTTTGGAGAGGATGGAAATGTAAACAAAACTTATACTTAACATCAGAAGAATCTAATACACACAGGACAGATAGGGAGAAGGAGCGACAAGCAACATGTAACATACTTGATTTTTAGCAAATGGATAGCAGAGCAGAGGAATAACAAGAGAAAGGGTGTTGAAAGTTACAAGGGATAGGGAGGTGTGAAAGGTCATGATTACCTACAAACTGAAGGTACCTGGCACATAGAAGAAGAGATAATAAGACATAACAGTCTGAAGTTAATTCAGTTATTCATTTTTAATAATATTTTATGATATTTCTGGTTTTTGATTACCCTAATAGTCAGTCAGTTAAGTGCCATACGTGATACACGCTTGCTCGATCATGTCTCGAAAGAGACATGACTGACTGGGCAGAAGATTATCCTGCAGTAGTTTGCCATTGCTTTCTGCGGTAGACTGGTTGCCGACCAAGGCTATAGAACCCAATCTGTCCTGCTATTTAACCCATAACTGGAAGGAAGAGATGGATTAATACCTTTCCCAAGGGTATTTGCACGTAAGTGAATACAATGGATTCAACTGGAATTTGAACTCGGCTCCCTGGTTTCTTGTTCCGAGCCAATATCCACTGGACCACAATGCACATCCACCTTAATAGTATAAGATAAAATAATTGTTACATTTTTTAGATAAATTATCCATATTATTATTATGCCTTTTCACACGGTGTAAGTTTTTGAATGCAGCAGGTACTTTAAGTTATCTGTCAAGTCACAAGGACCTCAAATAAACAACATTTTCTTACCATTTGTGTCTATTTGTGCACGTTTAAGTAAAATGTAATATAAGATCATTTTAACCCTGTCCATTAGTGATGGTTCTGCCTTGTTTGGGGTGAAATGATTAAAAATATCTTTTGTGGGATAAGGGTCTTCTGGAGTTATGTTGTTATTATTAATATTGTTATTTTCATCACCATCATTATTATTATTATTATTATTATTATTATTATTATTATTATAACTGGATGTGTGTTGTAGTGCAGTGGGTATCAGCTTAAAAAGTAAAATCAGGAAGCCAGGTTCAAATTCCAGTTGCATTTGTTGCATTCACTTTTGTGCAAATACCCTTGGAAAGGGTATTAATCCATCTCTTTTCCTTCCAGCTGTGGGTTGAATAGCAAGGCATATTATGTTCTATAGCCTTGGTTGGCAACCAGTCTACCTTTCCTGGAGGATCGACAGGTTTATATATGGTCAACACTTCTACCCATAAAAAAGACAAGTTACAGAATCAGTGATGACGTCTTCATTGATGACAAAGGGTCGTGAATGGCCCATGCTCCACTGGGGGTGATGGGGGGTAGGGTTATTATTGTTATTATTGTTATTACAGCTGTTGTTGTTATAATAACATTATTATTGTTGTTATTGTTATTATAACAACAACAACAACAAAATACTATTTTCTCTTTCTAATACTGCCAGGCATGTATTCTTTTGTTCATTGAGTGTTTGAGTTTTGTTTAATGGCATAACCTCTGTGGGTTATTTAATAACAAAAAGGTGGGGTTTTAAGGTATTTTTTTTAATGTTCTGCTATAGTGAGAAGGTTGATTTAGTCAGATTTTAATGAAATTTTTATTTTTATTTTAGAAAACTGAAGATGTCTTCTAGTTTTGTATTCAAAAATTTATTGCTAGTAATAATTTTTTTTTCTTTAAAAAATCAATATAACAATTTTTCATTTTTTTTCTTCAAAAATGTCTTGCTGGTAATATTTTTCCTTAAAAAATATCTTGCTGGTAATATTTTTCCTTCACAAATGTAAAAGTCTATTTTTATGTATATATTTCTATAAAAGTGTATTTTTATACTTCCATAGTGTTTTGACCCCAGTTTGAGGGTTAGCTATTTGCCCATAGCTGGGACCCTAACAGGTGCTACTACTCTAGGTCAAGGTGGGCCTGAAAACAACAGCAATTAAGAGATGGTCCCATGCTCCTCACAACCTCCCAATCAGAGGTCTTGCTGCTGGATGCAGTTTACCGTCTTCCTCAGGACCATCTTTTTGTTCATGTTGCTTACATTAAAAACATTAAATCATTATAAAATTGGTCTCGTATTTATGTTAAGATAAAAGTAATATGTCTGTATTTGAGAAATTACTGCATTCTTTGAATTTTCTGGACATTCAATGTACCACTGAGATGTAGAAGCCCGTGTTGTCTTGCAAAATTATAATGCTGTTAATAAAATAAAATAAATGTAACTCAAACTATCCCCCACAGTACAGACCAGAGTGACCCACCTCAGCTAATAGTGCTGCCAAATTCACAAGAACACATCTGACAAGGCCTGACTAAGTCAGTTTTTGCACACCCAGCTGTATGATGCTAACAATCAGAGTATTTACCTATCAATAAAATCCAGTGCCTATGAAAGACACATGCTACAGATTTCCAGTCTCTGTGGCTCTGCCCCAGTGCCAGATCTCCTACCCCTTCCCCCATTGTTGCTGCCCATCCAGAGAGGAAGCAACTAAGTGGGTAGGTTAGGATAGGTAGCATGTGATATTGGTGCAGTGCAGCAGACAAAACTGCAATAGTTGCAGCTAGAAATTCTCTGTTGCACCCATGTAGACAGAAATATTAGTCACTTGACTGTTAGTTCACAAATTCTCAAGTATAGTTCTTTATTTTCTTTTAGTTTTTTTTTCTCCAGAAATTGTTTAAATTAAAAGAAGTGGGGCAATTTCCATTATATTAGACAAAAGCTTTTTCTATATGCTGTGTGCCTTCATGATGTTGGTGATCATGGCTCTTCACAATTTCCTGCTCTTTGTAATAGCTTAATAAATTTTGTGTTTTTGTTAACTCTCATAAACCTTGTTTTGCTATTCATTTACTCAAGCTCTCTAAGTATATTATAATGTTGTTTCTCCCTTGTCTTTATTCTGCCTTCTGAGTATCAACTTTTTCAAGCCCTCTTTCCTCTTAGTAATTTCAGCTTTCTCTCACTGATGTTAAATATGTTTTTATTGTTTCTATTTTCCCTAAAACTTTGTTATCATACACATGTTCAGTATATGGCATTCTCTACTTATTTGTATAGAAACTCATATGTGTTGCGTCAGGTCTCTTCTTTACAAAATTTAACTGAATCTGAAATTAAGTGAAGCTAACTGTTTGACAGGTAATAGAATACTGGGTAGACCTATACAACCGACACCCCCACTGTAATTTTTTTGCTTTTCATTTTTTTATAATTTTTTCATTGCATTCTTATCACTTAGACCCTAAACTTTCAGATTAACAAAAAAATTTGAAAAAAATTCAATATTTAAAGATTTTTAGTGGGTGCTCAGTTTCTCATACAATGTTCTAGTAAATCAATACCCAAAAACGTTCTTTTTCATTAATTTACTACAAGTTTTGAAAAAAAAAATAATGGGCAACAACTCGTAGCCCCAAAGCTAGTGTTTGCAGTATGGGGGATTGATTTGCATCATCTCACCAGAAAAACAACATCAAGAAGTTACATCAGGCAGTTAAAAAATGATAACCATCATCATTAACTACCTGATGAGACATTGTTTTTTCAATGTCAAAACAAAATGTACAATTTTGTAGTAGCTTGTAGTTTGTACATGTTCTAAAGTATTATTTATAATAAATATTCATTGCTCTATTTTTATATTGAGTACTGTTTTAAATTAATGTTTTGAGTGTTGGAATTATTTTCTTTGTTCTTTATATATTTGTATATATATATATATATATATATATATATATATGTGTGTGTGTGTATATATTTTTTGAAATCTGGCATTTGTTTGTGGATAACTTGTTATTTTTGGTGGCTGGTGAATAATTCCTTGATAGAAGCCAAAATAAAACAAAAACGAAAAGCCAAGAAAAAACATTCACACTTACCCCACCACTGCAGTATAAAAAATACTTCACCATGGTACTATCTTCACCACCAATTGCAAGTCACTGTTTCAGAACCTATATCCTACCCCCAATTTCCTCTACCACCCATTTCAAGAGAGAGACTTTGGTCATGGAAACTTGAGATGCATTTCAGAGTTGGCCTAATTTTTTCTCCAAACCAACATTGAAAATAAGTCGACCATCTCTGTCCATAAACTTTTTATTTTTTTTTTAATCATATCACCCCAACAAGGCGAAAACGCCACTGATGCGCAGGGGGCTACGTAAGAGTGAAAAGATTGGAAAAGAGAAAAACCAGAAACCACATCCTAAACAGGAAACAAGGGATGAGCCTCTTCCCCTGTTCAATAGACGTGGGTGGAGTGTGAACCGGGCGATAGTTTAGTTCACACTCCACCCACGTCTATTGAACAGGTGTAGAGGCTCATCCCTTGTTCCCTGCTTAGGACATGGTTTCCGGCTTTCTCTTTTCCAATCTATTCACTCTTATGTATGTAACCCCCTGCATACCAGTCGCCTTACCACCTTGCTTGGAGTGATATGATTAAAAAAAAAAAAAAAATTTATGGACAGAGATGGTCGACTTAATTTCAATGTTGGTTTGGAGAAAAAATTAGGCCAACTCTGAAATGCATCTCAAAAGATTGTAGTGAAACATCTGTAAAGTACCTTGTAAGTCACAGTGTCTTGTGCCAATTTGTTGTTGCAAATGCTTAAATGTCTATGTTATTCATTTTTATTTTATTTTTGTTGTTGCTTTTGTTTATGATGCTTCTCTTATCCTCCCTCTGTTCTTTTTTGTTGTCTATATTACTATTGATTGTCAAACTGTTTACTTCATTCTCTCTATCCTCAACTTGTTTAATTTAGAATATGCTTACTGCTGCTTATAATTACAGTGAAATTGACATAAGACTGAACTAAGTTTTACCATTCTTATTCTTACTTGGTTGGTTAGTTGTTTTGCTTTTATGGCATATCAACCTAGGCAGGTCATTTATTGCCAACTAAATTTTATTTATTTATTGCTGGTAATACCTTTTTCTTTCAACAATTTATTGTTGTTTTTATATAAGTTTTGTGTCTAGTAATACTTTTTTTTCTTTTCAAGTATCAAGATTCATTGGGATTTGTTTTTAAGGGCAGGGTCCCCAAGTCCTACCCTTGTTATTTAACCCATAACTGGAGGGAAGGGACGGATTAATACCTTTCCCAAGGGTACCAGTGCTTAAGTGAATGCAGGCTATTCAACTGGAATTCGAACTCGGCTCTCTGATTTCTCTTTTTCCGAACCGATATCCACTGCACCACAATGCACATCCGTCACCAAACGCTTACAGCACCTGGTATTCCCAAGCGGTCACCCATCTAAGTACTGACCAGGCTCAACGTTGCTTAACTTCGAGATTGAGCGAGAATTAGTATATTCAATGTGATATGGCCGTAAGCCTTTTAGTTGGTAGTAGACATTAAAACTTATACTAAATCATAACTTAATATGAATTCCTTCATATTTTATGTTTGTTTAAGTTTTTTTTATAGAACAATAGGAGTAGATAGGCTCATCTATCATCTATCCTGAATTTTTTTCTACTTTTATTGAACAGAAGTAGATGTTCATCCCTTGTTTCCTGATCAAGATATGGTTTTCCAGTTCTATCTTTCTTTCTTCTATCATAGCCACAATGATTTATTGTCTTAACTTTTTGGTGATTAGACTAACAAATGGCTCTGGTTTTCCATTGTGAAGGTACTGGGTAGGCAGTTTGCTAGCTGCTGCTTCTGACTGGTCATTAGGAGCCCAAACTCTTTAGTAGCAGTTTAAAAGTGTGCTTTGATCAAGTCATATATTATTGGGATATTTGTAGGACTCTACCATGCATGGGTAGATGTCCCTGCGTATATTTCCAGTGGCCAATTCTCAGGCCACATGTTCTCATCCATGCACTGTCTCGTTTGTATTGTCATTAATGACAGCAATAATTAAGGTGGGTTTTTCTCTTCCCTCAAAACAAATCTCATGCAAATCTCAACATAATTTAATACAACTAAACCAGCAAATAAAAAATCACCTGCTCCATTCAACTTTCTTTCTCCAATATATTTTGTATCTGTTCCAACTTCCACAGTGTATAATCTTTCTTCTGGAACAGTCACCTGATATATTTGCCCTTAATGAAATAATCTTGAATTCTTCCATTGGTTCCAACAAATTTTTGATTCTAGGCTATCTTCCCCTCTGCCAAAACAATTCCAGCATTCACATGTATGGCCTTGCTGCTTACATTCAGGTTAATCTTTGATGGCCAGGGAATTGTTGTTTGAGACCGTTGACTACTCTTTCATGTGCTTCAGTTTTTCATTACTAAACTGTTAGCTATCTCTTTTTCCTTTATCACTCTTTCCGCTTCTCAGGACTGCAGTATAGGAAATGCACTTTCTCTTCATCCATCTGCAAACCTCTTTGTCTTTGGTTACTTTAATGCTTATCATGACATGTGGCTGCAACATCTTAAAGGTACTGATTTTGTTGGTATTCAGACATTAAATTTTTTCATTGCCCAATCCCTTACTCAAATCATCGACATCTCTACTCATTTCTTTACTAAAACTGAGAAATATTTGATTGATTTCTTACCTCCTCTCCTGGCTCTGGCCGGGCTTCACAAGACTAACCTCTAGGTAACTCTGAATACTCAGTTGTAGCTATTGATATTTCATTCCAATCATCTATTAAGCAGGAACCCCTATCCATAAAACTTCTTTCTGTTACCAGCATGCTGATTGGTACTTATTCAGTGATTTTCTTTGGGAAGCCCATGGAATGACAACTGTCACCACTGCTGTAGCCAGGTACTGAATTCATAACTCTTTGGGTCAAATCACTGAATCAAACCAATGCATTTATCCACTATGTCACACCCTTGAAGACACATGAATATGACAATACAGATGAGGAGAATAGTCCAAACAATGTACATAATGATATAATATAGTTGGTAAATTTTATATTATAGACTTTCATGCTAAGGATTTTGATTATATAATAATGATATAATATAGTTGGTGAATTTTATATTATAGACTTTCATACTGAGGATTTTGATTATATAATAATGATATAATATAGTTGGTGAATTTTATATTATAGACTTTCATACTAAGGATTTTGATTATATAATAATGATATAATATAGTTGGTAAATTTTATATTATAGACTTTCATACTAAGGATTTTGATTATATAATAATGATATAATATAGTTGGTAAATTTTATATTATAGACTTTCATACTAAGGATTTTGATTATATAATAATGATATAATATAGTTGGTGAATTTTATATTATAGACTTTCATACTAAGGATTTTGATTATATAATAAGGATATAATATAGTTGGTGAATTTTATATTATAGACTTTCATACTAAGGATTTTGATTATATAATAATGATATAATATAGTTGGTGAATTTTATATTATGGAGTTTTATACTTTGGATTTTGTTTTCATAATGTGGTTTCCAAGCATGCTTGTTGCCTAGGATGGCTAGCCAACCTGTGTTGCACATGCACCTTCTTAGGCACATTCGTGTTTATTCAACACCCACCAAGCTAACTTGCAGCTTATACTGCAAGTATTCTGAGAAGACCTTAGTTGCAGTTACTGGGTGAGAGTGCAACATCTTGTATGATTAGTTTGAACAAGGCCAGTATACTCAAACCTTTGGTCACAATGACTTTTGACTTCACATGAACACAATCATCAATTGAACTGTTTCATCTACCTAATTTCACTCATCAGGTTTGAGTCAACTCATGTCATGGGTTTACTGGAACTTTCCAATGCTCGCATCTCCTCCCCAGCACAATAACATCAAGAAGTCATATTCCCAACAAATCAACCATGATAAGATTTGAATCTGAGTTTCATTGCAAATGTTCTAACTACTCAGCTACACAACTATATTTTGATTAAAAAACAATGACATAATACAGTTGATAAATTCTTTACATCTTGGTAAAAAATGTGTATTTATATTAAGAAGGATGATATTTTTGTGACATGATCCTGGTCAAAATATTTTGTTTATTATTCAAGATTCATGCAAATTATGCTCTTAATTGATCAATAGAAAGTGTGTTATTCTTCAGAATGGACATAACATGTGGTATTTTTTTTGGTCAATTTTTTATCAATGAAATAAATGACAGATACTATGAATGTTGAAAGAATATTACAAGCATTTTGGATGCAAGAAACAATACATTTTGAAGGGATTTACTCCAGATGTAACTTTTTTTTTGTGGTAGTAGGGGGGTTATACTGATAAGTTCAAAGGTAAGTTTAGGTTCATTACTAGAGTTCTGTCAAATGAATTGTAGATAGAATACAAAATGAAGTCATACAATATGGCGGATTCCTTTTTTTGAGGAATTTTTCTTATGCTTTTTTGTACATTAATGGAATCCATGCAGAAAATAATGTTTTCTGGGTATGATATTAATATGGATCATATTGTGGATTACTGTTAATGGATTAATTTCTAAATAATATTTTTTTTCTTTTATTGATGAAGCCTAAGGAAAGAGCAATATGATTAAGCCAGCATAAGCTGCCTGGTTCAGACAGAATTGGGTTCCTATGAGAATTCATAAAAAAGTATATATCTTTTTGTGGGCAATTTCTTTTGTGAGAAAATGTTAACAGAATAATTGTTTTAATCTTTGATTTTGGTAATATTTCAGAGGGAGTAACATTAATACACAATAAATCTCTGATTGCTTAAAATATCTTTGTATTGACAAAATTAGAAAGAGACAATATCACATAATTAGAATTGGCTTTTAGGATTCAATGAAAAAATACTTCTGTAGCAATCTCCAGGTTTAATGCCTCATTAAAAATGGGGTCAGATATAACCTGTTCAACAAAAAATAAATGAAAATTAAACTCATTACTACCATAATGTCACTACTTCCAACTTCTGCTGAGTGTTTTTTTTTTTTACATTATTCTTCCCACAATACAAGGCCCAGGAGCCACTTAAGGTAAAGGGTTACTGAATTAGGTAACTTTATGGACATAAGAGGAGGAAGTAAGTAAAGATTATGAGGATATATAAGACAAATAGATTGACCGCGGACAGGAAGGAGTTAAGAGCGTACTGGTCAGGAAAGCATGTTCTCAGGAGTCTATTTCATTAAGCAGTGATACTTGGGAAGAAGCTGTCTAAATCAAACTCCCTTCTTATGGCTATTTTTTAATTGATTTGTTTCCTATAGCTTATCAACTTCTTGCAACCTGATAATATTTTTTTCGAATGTAAAACATTTTGGAGATAATAATGATCGACTAATACAAACCCTACTAATTAACCCATAGCAGGAGGAAGAAGAATTTCTTTTTATAATCATATTGCTCCAAGCAAAGCAGTTTACAACCACTGGTGCACAGGGGGTTACATAGGAGGAAAGTTATGAGAAAGAGTGACAGGTTACAGGGGGTGTCAGAAAGTGGGTAAGAGAAGGATGAGAATACTGATGAGAGCGGAGTGGACACAGAAAGGAGCATGAGAGAGAGGATGCAAGTCAGTGAGATAGGAGATGTCTATCGACTTTACATTTAAATTCTTGGATATTGTAGCTGTCAGAGAAGCAAGTAAATAGGAGGGAATTCCACAGGTAGGAAGTATGAGAAAAGAAGCTGATGGAGTAGAATTTGCATTTACATTTTATTGGTTTCATAATTAAATGGTGGGACCTAGTTGCTAATATTGTGGCTCACGTAAATTCATACATAGTGGGCACCAGAGAGCTAAGTTCATTGAAGCAAAAGCCGTGAAAGTATTTGTAGAAGAGACACAGGGAAGCCACATTACGCTGGTGAGAAAGTGACTGTATTTGAGCTGCTAAGTTTGGATTGATCACATTATAGATTCTTCATTGGATTTTGTCAAAAACCCCTAGTTGGATGACAGGAGCACCTGACCAGATATGGCAGCAGTATTCAATGCATAGATTATTTGCACCTAAGTAAATATAAAAAAATGTAGCTGGAACTCAGTTTTTATCATTTGCAATTTTGAGCCATTATCCATATTCAAGCTTACAGTACCTGGTATTCCCAAGTGGCTACCCATCTAGGTACTGACCAGGCTCAACATTTCTTCTTACAGAATATGACAGAAAGGGATATCTATATCATTCAAAGTAGCTAAGTAGTTTTGGCAAATGTAACCAGGTAGGACAATTGAGCAAACAGCTGTAATAGGCTGGTACTCGTCATAGTTGTATGCAACATGCTTAGGTATAGGCTTATGCAATAGGTGTAGTCAATAGGCGTAGTCCTATGCATCCCCACCTTATTCTGTATTTATGGCTGACACCAGTCAATCATATTACTGTGAGGGGTAACCAAGGTGTATGTATATTCATTACAACAATATATGAAGAAAAATGCATAGTCATGTCTCATTCAACACATGACTGATTAGGTAGATGATTTTCCCACAGTAGGTTGCTATTTTATTCTGCAGTAGACTGATTGCCAACCAAGGCTATAGAACCCAATCTGTTCTGCTGAAGAAGAAAAAGGTAGATTAATAACTTTCCCAAGGGTATCTAAACTTATTTATAAATGGAACTTTGTCTGTGCGTGTGTGTGTGTGTGTGTGTGTGTATGTGTGTGTGTGTCCGTTACCTATAGACTCCAAAATGGCTGAACTAATTTTCTTGAAAGTTTATACAGTTGTACTATAAGTATCTGCGAGTGTTCTTAGCTAGGTTTTGTGTCAAGGTATCCCTGATAAATATCAAAAATCAATAATCGAAAAAATCGGGTTATAGAAGGAGTGGTCTGATTTTAATCAAATTTGATACACTCATAGACAAAGACATAAGAAATGATATTCAGAAGTTTCAAGGTTGCAGTTCTTACAATAGTGCAGAAAATTGATAATATATATATATATATATATATATATATATATATATATATAAAAGGCAAGATGTTTGTGTGTGTGTCTGTTTATCTGTCTGCATGTCCTTTATACAAATCCACAATTTTTATCTGATTCTCAGCAAACTTCACACAAATATTCTTTAGTCTGAGCTCCAGGACCATGGATTAATTTTAAAGCTTTCATTACACCCGAGCAAAGCCGGGCTATACTGCTACTTTGTGCATAAGTTAATGAAATGAATTCAACTGGAATTTGAACTTGGCTCTCTGATTTCTCATTTCATTATACCACAATGCACATAGAGAAGCTCTAATTAGGAATACACTGACTGTAGCACAATTAAGCTATAAAACAATGTATTCTGGAAGAAGCAGTATATTTAACATTGTAGCCATTCACTAAAACACTAAATACACCTGACTGGGTAAAATCTTAAATAAATGTTGGTAAAACTCAAACCACCAATGTAGGTCCCCTTGATAACCGAATAAATGAAAGACATAGATATTAAAATGACTGTTCTACCAAAGATGTAAAATATTAAGACAATCAGTTAGTTGAGTGCCATACGTGATACACGCTTGGGCGATCATGTCTCGAAAGAGACATAACTGACTGGGCAGAAGATTATCCCGCAGTAGGTTGCCATTGCTTTCTGCAGTAGACTGGTTGTTAGCCAAGGCTATAGAACCCAATCTGTCCTATTATTTAACCCATAAGTGGAGGAAAGAGACAGATTAATACCTTTCCCAAGGGTATTTGTGCGTAAGTGAATGCAAGGAATTCAACAGGAATTTGAACTTGGCTCCCCGATTTCTCATTCCGAGTCGATATCCACTGCACCACAATGCACATTAAGACAATACTTAAACATAAAAAATAATAACTGAATCAAATGACTACCTGACTGACATCTTCAATCTCTCATTTCAAAATTGAATTATCTATGTTTCTTCATGGATACTTTCATCACTCAGAAATACCAGATAAAACCTGCATTCTCTCTAATGTTCCCCTTAGCATGCTCAGCCACTATAGCACACATGAACCGCTGTTTTTGGCTATACCAGTGAGACAGCTCTCTTCATAACAAGGGTCTATTCCTTACTGCTCATAACAAATGTGAGTCCTCAAAAGAACAAAGTCTCTGTTTGCCAAGAGAATGAAGCACCATATAGATTTTAACAACTTTGGCTCTCATGATTACTGGCAGCTTTGTAATAAGGTATTCATATTCCTCTCCTCTTCAATCAATTTGATGTGTTAACATCCTTTGCTGATAAAGCTGAATGTTTGGCCCATAAATTCTCCTCAAACTTTACTCTTGACTCATCTGGAATATCTGCCTAACTCCCCACTTAGAACTGAGTCTCTGTTGAGGGCTATGGATATAACTCCTTCCATGGTTTCTGCTGTTATCACTAACCATGATCCCCAGAAAACACATGAACCCAATGGTACCCCTGTAATAGTCATTAAGAACTGGCTTCTATTCTCTCTAAATTTTATAATAAATGCCTTGCTGCCTCCTGTTTTCCTGCATGCTAGAAGTTATCATCTGTTGTTCCAGTTTTTAAGAACACTGGTGGGCCGTCAAACTAATGACCTATTAGCATTCTATCTCTTTTTAACAAACTCCCAGAAGCCATAATCAATACTGAATTGGTTCATCATCTCTCATCACAAGCAATCATTTCATTTCTCCAGGTTAACTATACTAATGATAATTACCATAAGAATCTATCATGCCTTAAAAAAAAAATGGTGAAATCCAGGCTGTAGCATTGGACATCTCAAAACCCTTTAACAGGATCTGGCATACAGGATTTCTCCACAAGCTGAAAAGTTTTAGTGTCACTGGACACATTTTTTTAACTAATCCAGTCTTTCCTATCAAATTGTGAAATAAAAGTCAACCTGAATGGCCACTCATCTAGATTCTTTTCTTCTAATATAAGTGTGAATCCGGGATCTATTCTTGGTCCTATACTGTCTTTAATTTTCATTAACATCCTTCCTGATGATATCAGCTCTCAACATGGCATCTATACTGACGACATAACCATACCCTCCTGCTTCAGTAGTAAGGCTGATCAAAATCAAAGTTAAAAAAGTTGTCCAAAATTACATCAAAACAGTCATTAATTGGGGCTTGTTAATTTTAACACCTCTAAAACTAAACTTCTCTATATTAATCATCTGAGAGACCTTTATCTTCCTTTCTATCAGCATGGCTATGCTAACCACCAGGAAATTAACTCATTGAACTTTCTCAGGCTAACATTCTCAGCTGACATGAAATGGAAGGTTTATATTGAATCCATTGCTAGGTCAGCTGCTAAGAAAGTCAGTTAATTGTGTTGGTCAGACAATTTTTCTCTTCAGAATCCATCTTACGTATCTATAAGTCTAACATCCGTCCATGCTTAGAATATTGCTGCCACATATGTTCCGATGCCTCAGCTATTTATCTTGAGCTTCTTGATAAGAGCCATAGAATAATCAGCAATAATATTGGTACTGATCTGGCAGCTCATCTTCGCCACTGCAAGGTTGCCTCTCTGTGCCATTTTTTTATAAATATTTTCATCGTACTTGTTTTTATGAGCTCTTTGATTTGCTAGCTAGACTTGAATTTAGTGCAATATTAACCTGGCATTGAAATCTCATCAATTTACAGTTGCACTCACTTAAATTCTAACAGTTTCTTTTCTTGTATTTCTTATCTGTGAAACTCCCTTTCAGCTCCATCCTTTCCAGCCAACTTTAATCTGCAAAAATTTAAAGACAATGTCTTTATCTACTGTCCTCCTGTTTACTCCTTATCTACTGTCCTCCTGTTTACTCTTTTCTCTTTCTGCTCACTATTAATGTTTTAGTTCCTAATTCTTCCACACCCTCTCACTCCTTGCATTTTAGTGGTTTTACTACCTTGCTTGGATTGATACTATTTAAAAACAAAGCTAAAAAACACATCTTCTACACTGGCCATACAAAGATTGAAACTGTCTATGATTATATTACAGACATCGTTAATATAATGGTTAACAGTAAGGAGAATAGAGTCAGAGAATAGAGTTCAAACTCAATTAAATTTGGACTTATATCTTTAGGAAAAGTATGACTCCAATTTTCCTACTTCCAGTTAAATGTATATAGAAGATAAGTTTAATTTCTTTAACTCTGTAAAGCAGTCTATCCTGAACATCAAGCTAGCAACCTATCTCTGTAAAAGTTCAGTTGATGCAGAAATTGTAGCTACTTGCTATAGTTGCAACTATATTCCATTAGGGGTCTGCAGGAATGAATAAAAAAAATACAATTATTTTAGACTGCTTTTGTGGTGCAGTGGATATCGACTCGGAATGAGAAATCGAAGAGCCGATTTCGAATTCCAGTTGAATTCCTTGCATTCACTTAGGCGCAAATACCCTTGGGAAAGGTATTAATCCGTCTATTCCTTCCAGTTATGGATTAAATAACAGGACAGATTGGGTTCTATAACTTTGGTTGGCAACCAGTCTACCACAGAAAGTAATGGCAACCTATTGCGGGATAATCTTCGGCCAGTCAGTCATGTCTCTTTCGAGACATGATCGCCGAAGCGTGTATCATGTATGGCACTTAACTGACTGACTGTCTTACTTTTGTCATCACATTAGCCTAAAAAAAGATAATTGCACTTCATAAAAAGCATACAAACAATGAATAAAAGGAAAAAAAGAATAATGTTATTAATAAAACTGTATCCTAGAAAAAGATGTCTCTGAACTTATTACATGTTAATCAAATAGCTTTTATATAAGACAAAATAAAAGAACTCATGTCAACAGTATAATTAGTAACAAAAAAAATCGAAAAGGTAGCAGTTCTCTTTTCATAGATGAAAAAGGATTATAGTTTGTTTGTTCTAAAGGATAATCTGCTATACTTATAGAAGATAAGGATTAACAATATCCTTAGTCATAAAAATGCCTTGTGAAAAGAAGATGTCGAAAAAATATCAATAGTGATAATTAAATTGCAATAAACGTAGAAAAAAATGATAAAGAAATAAAAATTTGAAAAATGTTCTAGTCCACCATTAATGAGAAAGATAATAATCTGACATGAAAGCTAATGTCATTGCATGTAAAGAAGTATTAAAAACATCTTTATTGATGAAATTACTTCAAAAAAAGATAGGAGGGGGAAATAAAGCTACAATATGATCTAAAAATATCAACCACTTTCAAAAAATACTTGGTTGAACCCCCCACCCCAACAGCAAAATCCAATGTTTCTCTTTGAATTTCTGGGATGAGGAGTTATTATTATTTCCATTGTTAACATTCGGAATAATGTCCTCATCCTTGTTGTTATTATCAGCCAATCACCTTCCGTCTGAATGTTTGGAATGAGGAGTTATCATTATTTATATTAGTAACATTTGGACTAATGTCCTCATCCTTGTTGTTATTATCAGCCAATCACCTTCTGTCTGAATGTTTGGGATGAGAAATTATCATTATTTATATTATTAACATTCAGACTAATGTCCTCATCCTTGTTGTTATTATCAGCCAATCACCTTCCGTCTGAATGTTTGGGATGAGGAGTTATTATTTACATTATTAACATTCGGACTAATGTCCTCATCCTTGTTGTTATTATCAGCCAATCACCTTCGCTGTGAATGATTGGGATGAGGAGTTATCATTATTTATATTATTAACATTCGGACTAATGTCCTCATCCTTGTTGTTATTATCAGCCAATCACCTTCCGTCTGAATGTTTGGGATGAGTAGTTATCATTATTTATATTATTAACATTCGGACTAATGTCCTCATCCTTGTTGTTATTATTATCACCCAATCACCTTCCGTCTGAATGTTTGGGTTGAGGAGTTATAATTTAAATTGTTAACATTTGGACTAATATCCTCATCCTTGTTGTTATTATTATCAGCCAATCACCTTCTGTCTGAATGTTTGAGATAACATTCGGACTAATGTCTTCTTCCTGGTTACTATTATCAGCTGTCTGCTTTCTGTCTGAAAGTTTTGGTGAGTTATCATTATTTATATTATTTATATTTAGACTAATGTCCTTATTTTTTATTTTTTTGTTATTATTCCCTGATAGTCTTTTGTTTGAATTTTTTGGATGAGGAGTTATTTGCATTTAGACTAATATCCTTATCTTTGTTGGTGTTATAGCATTTATGCCCTTATGCCATCTGGCCTTTCCTGGGTGTCTCTAAAACTGGGTAACTTTTAGGGAATTGCAAACTGAACCTTTATTTAATCTATAGTCTGGTGAGTTGCCCTCATTAATACCCTTGACCTTATCAATTTAAGCATGATACTAGTTTAGTTCCTTCTCTCACATTTCTCTTTTGTGAAACTCTCCTCCAACTTCTTGTTCTCCTGTCAAGCATGATCTTAAAAATTCAAATGTAATATTAGTTATCATCTTACATTTTCTTGAAACCTGTTCTTTTTGTTGTCTTTTATCCTCAGTAATATTTCTGAGTTTGCTTCCATCACTCTCAGTAAGTATCTTAGTGACTTTATTGCCTTGCATAGGAGTGAAAAAAAGGAAAATAAAGGGCCCAATGCTGAGGATTTGTTGTAACACATCATTCAATATGTCCCAGGCCTGATATATAGATGGTGCCACAAATAAAAAATCCATATGATTTTTATTAAGTACTAAGCTTCAAATAACATGTGACAAAAGTTGGGCCCAATTGGATTATTAGTTTATAGTTACTTAAGTGAAGTTACTGTTGCAAATTTTCAAAACAAGGAAAAAATCTGAATTTTGTGTGTTGATAAAGCATTGATTCCTGATAGGAAAAAATATAGTTCAAGCAAAACAATAGCTTGATAAGTGTTATTTGGACTCTGCTCCATTGGAAACAATGGTTAAGAGGTGGCATGCTGACTTTAAATGTGGTCGTACAGACACAAATGATGCTGAATGCTTAGGTTGCCAAAAATTGGCAGTTGTCTCAGAAAACACAAAAAATCCACAAACTCATTTTAGCCGATCGTAAATTGAAGTTGCGTTAGTTAAACATAACAGAAGATTATAGAATGTTCATGCAGAATAGTATTCACTGTTTTGCATGAACATTTATCAAGGAGGAAACTTTATTCAAAGTGGGTGCCGCGTTTGTCCACAGTCAATCAAAAACCACAATGCATCAATGATTCGGAGCATTGTTTGCAACTGTTTCAATGCAACAAGGAGTTTTTGTGTAAATATATGACAATGGATAAAACATGGATCCACCACACTCACTCAGGAGTCAAATTGTAAGTCAGCTGAGTAGATAACAGCAGGTGAAAGACTTCCAAAGTGATCAAAGACGCAAACAACATCAGGCAAGGTTTTGTCCTCCATATTTTGGGATGCAGAAGGTATTTTATTCATCAATTACCTTGAGAAAGGAAGAATCATCAATAGCGAATATTATATAACATGATTAGTGCATTTAAAGGAAGAAATCACCAAAAATGGCTACAGATGAAGAAGAAAAAATGATCTTTTACCCAGACAATGCACCGTGTCACAAATTGATTGCAATGTTAGCAAAACTATGTAAATTGCACTTTGAATTACTTCTACATCTACCCTATTCTACAGAACTAGCCGCCAGTGACTAGTGGCTGTTTGCAGACTTTCAAGGAAAGAGATTTGACTCCAAATTAAAAAGTGATATTGGAAACTGAGGCATATTTTGAGGCCAAAGACAAATTGTTCTACAAAAAAGGCATCAAATTGTTAGAGAAGTGTTGGAATCAGTACATGACCCTAGGAGAAGACTGTGTTGATGAATAAAGCCGAACTTTGCCTGTAAGTTGCTGCTTTATTAGTTAGGGCTGGGATTTATTGAGTGATGTGTTATAGACCTAAACTAAGCAATGACCGAGCGGTAATAAAAAAAAGATAAGATTGTGATAACATGTCTGATGTAAACTTTTTCATGTTCCTCATTGACATGTCTTTGTCCTTGAACCTTACAGCTGACTTGTTGAGCTGTATTTCTTGCCGTCATGTAATTTCTGTTCCACCACACACCTCAAGTGCCGCCTGCCAAGTCACTGCCCAAAGTCGAAATCTACCTGCTTTTATGTGTGCCTTAGTCATTTATGCAGATTTATTCACGCCCACCTACAAACATTTAATTAGTCGTAAGGCACAAGGTAATTTACATGACCATATATGGCACAGGTGATTTTGTGCTTCTTTCATCGAGAAGATAGATTATGTCCTCTTCAAAGATATCCAAAGATATGGATAGCAAAATGAGAACAGTTTATCCCCATAGATTAAATAAAGGGTTTAGTTTATAATTCCATGAATGTTACCTGAATAGACTGACACCTGAAGAAGGTCAGTGAGCACAATAGGCCAAATAAAAACAAACCTGTAAATAATTACAAAATTCAGAATAGTGCAAGTATCTTGTGTACAGTGAGAAGATGTATTATATACAGATTGTCTGATGCAAGTAGGTAAAGGGTAGGTGAGATATAAGCAGCATTATTGATGAAAGGTTCTTTGCAAATTTATTGAGAAGAACAATGTGTTCATTGTAAACAAAAATGAAAGACAGAATAATGATTCGAAAATAACAAGGTCAAAAGTATAAAGCCTGGCAGACAAAGATGACTGCAGAAAAAACAATTGTGAATGTCAAAGATCAGAGAATAAAAGAGACAGAACAGCGTTTGTAAAAGCAGTAGAGATTTTACAAGCAAACTGATCTTCAAAATACAAGCAATTCATTTTCATTATTTTTATGAGATAAAAAAAAAAGTCACAAATTGAAACTAAAAAATATAGGTTAAAATCAATATTCCAGTTTCGGGATATGGCCAATTACAGACAATAACCAGCAATGGAAAAATTTGTTAAACAACAGCTTGCAAGATGTGCATGCTAACCCTAACAACAACCTTTGAAATGTATATGCTTACTCTAACAATAGCATACATGACGAGCATGTTTACCTTGCAAAAGATATTTAACTTAATATATTATTTTTTAATAATAATAATAATGATGATAATGTCAGCTCACTCTAGGATTGCCAATAGTATCATGTAGCACAGAACTACCTGGTCCTACATTGGGTCATTGACAACTAAACTGGTTTCTTCAGCAGGGGATGTGCAGGTGGTGTATGGAATAATAACACAGAATGAGAAATCAGAGCGATATGACTGAATTCCAGACAGATTTGTCACATTCACTTACACGCAAATAACCTTGAGAAAGGTATCAATCTATCTCCTTCTCCTTCTCAGCTATGGGCTAAATTGTAGGACTTGTATTTGAAAAAAAACACTGTTATTCTAAAAGAATTGTTAATACACTTACAAAAATAGAATAAAAAAAAGGAAGAAATATTTTTATAATCCAAAATATATTTTAGTTTTAAATGACCCACAAAGGATTGATAATCCATAAAAAAAAAATCATTTCTGACAATATCATTTGCTAGATAGCCAGCAGAATCATATAAAAGACCTGTCAAAAGACAAATGAGCTTTCTTGTAGTGTCAATGGTCATCTAGTAAAATGGTGTATACTAGCCAGGTACTGTACCCAGTGCAGTGGTAATGCAGCATTACTGGTTAGAAGGCTTCCTAGACTGAAGCCAACATGTAGATGGTGTGGTTTTTCCAAATAGAATCGATTGCCATGAGTCCATGTTCAAGGTGAGATCTCAAGTTAGAAGACCATCAGCTATGGTTTGACCTAGAGCAGGATGACCTGTGCCATGTTTACTTGGCCAAGAAATAAATTAATATCTCTCCGGCTTTCAACCCCGTATATGGAGAGAATTTGTTAAGTGCTCAGTTACAACATTATGACCACACCCAGTCATGGGACTGAGGATGTTAATGGCGATTATAATGGATAATACAAATCTTATATATCTAACAAAACCACATAAATTACAAAATTTTAATGCATTTCAAAGAATGTAGACTTGTAAAAAATGTGCTCAATACCAAAAATAGAGCAACAAAGTCAAGAAAATTTCAAAAAACTTATCTAAGGACCAAATTCAAATTTCAAAGACATGCCACTCATTCAGGGCAGGAGCTGATAAATCTACCAAATTCATTTGTATTAATTCCTTCTGTCTCTCTTTCTCTCTCTCTTTTATATATATATATATATATATAGAATTGATTGGAAGAAGCTTGTCACTTAACTGAGCAGAGCTATGTTGACTTTGGAGTTTTGAAAAAGGCACCATTATGATGTCTGGAGATTGAAAAAAAGCACTGAGGAATGAAGACATTATAATTGTGCCTTCACAAAACTTTGAGAGGCGACATGACTCTGCTCAGTTAAATGACAAAACTTCTCCATGTTTATCCTTTTTAATGCTCTATCTCAATATTGAGCACTTTACAACAAAAACCTGCTTGCCAAAGTATCTTTTATCAGTAAAGTATATATAGTGTTGAATTGTGATGATGCTTAGTGCCAAAATTCTTGTTTTTATCAGTGGCTTATTGATAAAAAATATTTTGGCAAGAAGGTTGTTTGTTGTAAAGTACTCAATATCAAGATTCCAAATTCTACATATGTTGTATAGCTATTTCAGTGAGAAAAACCTCATTTCTTAAGCAATGATCAAAACTAAAAAATTTTTCAAATATAGTACAAAAATTGACACGTTATATACATTGTAAACACATGCCAGTAGCCAAGAGTGTTCAAATTCATCCAAATGAATAAGGTCTGAAGAAAATAATTGCAATGTTCAAAACATTAATTTAAAACAGTGCTCAATATAAAAATAGACCAATGAATATTTATTATTAATTATACTTTAGAACATCTACAAACTACAAACTACTGATGATAATAATAATGATGGTACTATTACCATCATTATTAACTACCTGATGAGACATTTTTCTTTCAATGTCAAAACAAAATGTACAATTTTGTAGTAGTTTGTACATGTTCTAAAGCATATTTAATAATATATATATATAGACACACTCATTAGTGACGTGACAAACTTTGTATTTGTATTAATTCTATATATAAAGTAGACATCAAGTCAATATCCAGCAGTGACAATCTGTTTCAAGCTTCAGAAAATTGTGTTTATGCATAAAACACTGTTGCCACTAGGTGTCCTCAATGTCCACATTTATATTTATATACACTATCCCTGATATTGAGCTCTTAAGCCATATATCTAAATTGTCACACCAGTTTGATTCAGGCATCTACAACATGCATATTACAGATTGGATTTGATACTGAAATCAAACAGATGCAAAAATTTAGATATCTGAGAAGCCTTTGAACAGAGCACAGAAAATGTGACACAGAAATCAGAAGCCACATTGGGATAGCAAAATTTGCCTTCCAAAAGCTGAAGAAAATATTAAGAAAAAATTGTGTTTAAAACAAAGAAAAGAGTACTGGATTGTTATGTAGTATTAGTTTCTTTTGCTAACAACCATGCATTCAGTCTTCTTGTATATGCTTATATATAAAGACAATGAAATACTCTCAGTCTGATACAGAAGGGAATTTTTTAAAATCTGATTTTTGGTCAGGTTTTTAAAAAAAAATGTTTTGTCATTATGTTAGAACGAAAATGAGTTCAGCCAGGAAGTTTTCAGCATACTTTCTTGCAAAAACACCACTAGAAGTTAGGTGATGACTGATTCTTTTGTCCATGGTTGGCAACCAGTATAGGAGAAGGAAAACTTTGAATTGAAAACCATATGTGACCTTGTGACTAAGGTCTGCCCAGTATCACTAAATTATAAACCACAGGTTGACTCCTTAGTTGTTAAAGAAACACAAATGGGCCTGTGCAGACAGCCATGTTCAGAAACAAGCTATTGTGTCAAAGCTGAGAAGTCACTGATTTGCAGTGTGCCTTCAAATCAAAACGCTTATGGCCTATCATGTTGAATACACCGGTTCTCGCTCGATCACTGAAGTTAAGCAACGTCAGTACTTAGATGGGTGACCGCTTGGGAATACCAGGTGCTGTAAGTGTTTAGTGATGGATGTGCCTTGTGGTGCAGTGGATATTGGCTCGGAAAGAGAAATCGGTGAGCCAAGTTCAAATTCCAGTTGAATACCCTGCATTCACTTAAGCACTTGTACCCTTGGGAAAAGTATTAATCCATCCCTTTCCTCCAGTTATGAGTTAAATAACAAGGGTAGGACTTGGGGACCCTGCCCTTAAAAACAAATCCCAATGAATCTTGATACTCAAGAAGAAAAAAGTATTACTAGACACAAAATTTATATAAAAACAACAATAAATTGTTGAAAGAAAAAGGTATTACCAGCAATAAAAAAAATAAAATTTAGTTGGCAATAAATGACCTGCCGAGGTTGATCAAATCAAACAGCTCTGATGAGGTGAAATTAACATTAATTCAAAAACTACTTTTTGACATTTAAAATGTCAAAAAGAAACCCAGGACTGATTTGGCAAGCCCTGGTGGATCTGGATTCTCTTTTAATTTGGAAAAATTACAAGCAATTTTTCGAATTTCATGTTGATTGCCAGACTAAATTCCACAGGCAGTATTAGGTGCTATTGTGTATAATATAAGTTCAGTATAAGTTTCTAATAGTTAATAATAACCTAGAGAATTGGGAGATGTATAAGTAGTGGGTGAGAGGTGTTTCATAGAATCGTTATTATGTTACTTTTGTTGGTTTGACAAAATGGATAATCTGGCACAGTTCTGGAACATAAAATTATTGGTACATCTATGATAAAATATTGTAATTCTATAAGCATTCTGTTTTTTTTTCTATTCTGTTATATTTGCAATATGCATAAATCCTAAGATGAATAAAGTTAAAACCTACTTACATGTAAAACTATATTCAATCAGTCAGTTAAGTGCCATATGTAATACATGCTTGGGCAATCATGTCTCAAAAGAGACATGACTGACTGGGCAGAAAATTATCCCACAGTAGATTGCCATTACTTTCTGCAGTAGACTGCTTGCCAACCAAGGCTATAGAACCCAATCTGTTCTGTTATTTAACCCATAACTGGAGAGAAGAGATGGATTAATACCTTTCCCAAGGGTATTTGTGTGTAAGTAAATGCAATAAATTCAACTGGAAATCAAAATTGGTTCCCTGATTTCTTGTTCTGAGTCAATATCAACTGCACCACAATGCTCATCCACAACTATATTACATAGGTAAATTATAAGTAAAATGGTCAATACTTCTGTAAATTAAAAAATAATTACTTAATATATATATAAGGCAAACACTCAAAATTGTGAAAATTTAGTATGTCCTGATTTTTTATAGAACAAATAACCTTTGACAGGATACAAGAATTTTTTAAATTTGCAGAAATGCAATGTGTGTGTGTATATATATATATATATATATATACATCTTTGAATTAATCTTTTTTTAATATATATATATATATATATATATATATTAAAAAAGGATTAATTCAAAGATGTTGAATGGCCATTTCAATATGAAGATCCCCACGGGGGACGACACATCACCTCAGCAACAGAAAAAACCTTTCAGAAACTGGAGAAAAATTAGTCTACTTTTCCTTTTTAAATAGATTGCAAAGAAATTAAAAAATAAATAATAAAATAAAATAAAAATAAAAATAAAGGGAAAGAAAAAGAAAAAGAAAACAAAAAAGAAAAAGAAAAAGATAATAATTTCTTTGCAATCTATTTAAAAAGGAAAAGTAGACTAATTTTTCTCCAGTTTCTGAAAGGTTTTTTCTGTTGCTGAGGTGATGTGTCGTCCCCCGTGGGGATCTTCATATCGAAATGGCCATTCAACATCTTTGAATTAATCCTTTTTTAATATATATTTGCTCTGTAATATTTTATTACATGGAGCTCTCTTCCTGTATCATTTTTTAATATTAAAATAAATTTTTAATATTAATTAGGATCGGGTTTTTTGGAATTTACCTTCCTGCTTTTTTCCCTTGGATTGAAGTATCTGAATTAAAATATATATATATATAATCAAACTTTGAAATATATATATAATAAGATGACTGATAAAATTTAAATTAAAAAATATTGCAGACTTTTGTTGTAGTTAAAAATTATCTGTGAAAAATAAACATGAAGAGGCTAAAAACCAAGAAAAAGCTGTCACAAATACTGAGCAAGAAGAAGGATTACTTTGTGATGATTAAATACAGACAGCTAACCAAATATTATGGTAAGCTATTACACATGTACAGCCTTCCCAAAATTAACTAAAACAGTATTCAGCTGAGGCCTTTAGTCAGTTGTTGGGGAATGGCCCATTGCTCATTGAGCAGAATCCTTGTAGGTATAATCAACCCATTAGTAGGTAAGTATCCCTCCTATGCAAAAAAAAAACATTTTTAAAACTATCAAAGATGCTCCCATTCATACAAACAATCTGAATATTGTATTCCCTAGGTTCTCACAAGTCTCTGTTGATGATTTAAGTCAAATTAGAATTTGACCCTTATATTGGACGATGCATAAGGGTCCGAATTGATGTTTACAAAACATATTTGGGTTCTAACATAGAGACAAAAAGAAGGTTTAGCAATGGGATCACCATTATCTCTAGTAATGGCAAACATGTATACAAATTTTTTTAGAAAATGACTCAAGAAATGTCACCACTATATCCAACAAGGTTGTTTCAATAATGTTGTATCGCCAAGATGGATACAACATTACAAATACTTCTACAAATACTTTCACAACTTCTGCTTCAATGAACTTAGCTCCCTGGTTCCCCTCTGCATGAATTTAGTTGAGCTACTAGACTAGTGACTAGATTCCATCCTATCACAGTGAAACCAATCAAATTTAACCACAACTTTCACTCTAGCAGCTTCTTTACTTGCACTTTCTATCTGTGGAATTCCCTTCCGTATTCTTGCTTCCCTGAAAGTTACAATCTCCAAGAATTTAAATGCAATGTCAATTGCCATCTCTTACCTTCTTGACTTGCATCCTTTCCCTGAAAACCCTTGTATCATGTTCTACCTTTCCACTCTGCTCTCATGCAGCCCTCTTTATACCAGTGTTCTCATCTTTCTCTTACCCGTTCTTTGACACCTCTGTAACTTGTTCCTCTTTCTCATCACTCACCTCCTATGTAACCCCCTGCACACCAGTGGCAGGTCTACCTTGCTTGAGGTGAAATGATAAAAGAAATAAACAGAGAAAGTGTACTGCAGTATTATTCAGCACATTTTCTACTGCTTATCAAACCTTTGCACATTATTCTCTTGCCAGAAGTAGATCTCATTTCTGTTCTCAGAAAGGACCTCCAATCTGTGATGGATTAAGGTAAGATATGGCTTCCAAGACAAAGCTGCTCTTCTTTAACCACCATAGAGATGTTCTACCTTCAATTAATACTGATCACGCGAGTCTCCCCAAAACCAATACACTGTGCATCTTCAGCCTCACTCTCTCAGCTGATCTCAAGTAGAATGAATACATTAAATCAATAGCTACATCTACTATTAAGAAGGTTGGGTTGCTGCCCCGAGCCAGGAAGTTTTTCTTGTAAGAAACCATCTTGCACATTTATAAATCTACCATTTGTCCGTGCATTGAATAATATTGCATAATCTGGTCAGGTTATCCTGCTGTTTATCTTGGGGTTCTTGACAAAATGTAGAGGAGGATCTACAATATAATTGTCCTGATTTGACTGCTTGCCTTCAGCCTCTTTCTCACCAATGGCATGTGGCTTTCCTCTGTCTTTTCTGATTAGTTTTATTCCCTGGTGCCTCACCCTCATGAGATTACCTGTGCAACTAGATTGGCAACTAGTACCCACCCTTTTACTATCAAAATAGGCAAATTCTACCCTTCAGTTTCTTTACTCACACTTCCCACCTGTGGAACTCCCTTCCCCATGCTTGCTCTCTGATAGCTACAATCTCTAAAAGTTTAAATGTAACGTCAATTGCCATCTTCTATCACCGTGACTCACACTTCTCTCTTATCCTTTATACAACATCACCTATACTGTTTTCTTTTCTGTCATCCGTCTCCTCTCATTGTAACCCCCTGTGCACCAGTGGCAGTATTGCCTTGCTTGGGGGGAAATGATTATAAAATAAAACAAACAATTTTTAAAGTTGTAAGATATTTTCTTTTGGAGATAATGATTTAGGGATACAAGTCTCACTAATTGATTCATAAATTGAGAGAGAAAAGGTGAATCCATATATTTCCCAAGGGTATTTGTGAGTAAGTGAATATAAGAAACCCAACTGGAATCGAAACTATGGTCTCTGATATATCATATAAACATTCATTCTTAAAGCACCAGGTATTCCCAAGTGATCACCTATCAAGGTATTCCCCAGGCTTGATGTTGCTTAACTCTGTTGACAAGACAGGAACTCATGTTTTCCCATGATGTGGTTATAAGCCTCAATGAAAAATGTGTCTGAAAAGTAAATGCTGCTACTTATCAGCTGTAATATTGTTTGCAAAGAAAACTGAGTTTGGATTTATTGCTCAAATTAGATTAGTTATTTCAGACTAATCAATCAATTTAGAAGTGTTTGTCTGGAAAAAGGGACAGCTATAACCAATTCATTGCATGATGGCAGTTCTATTGCGTCGATCAAAGACTTTTGGTGAGAAGTGAGGCATTTTCAGAGAAGTGTCTAATGAAGATCAGTATCTTTTTAAGACAAGAGACTATACCAATATATGTATAAATTATTTAAGTGCTATATGTGATTCATGCATGGGCAATCATGTCTCAAAAGAGACATGACTGAAAGGGCAGAAGGCTTTTCTCCTCTAGGTTACCATTACTTTCTGTGGTAAATTAGTGGCCAACCAGAATAGAACCCAATCTGGCCAACCAGAATAGAATCTAATCTGAACACAATATTTAACTCATAGCTAGAGGGAGAAGCAAATTAATACCTTTTCCAAGGGTATTTGCATGTAAGTGAATGCAATGAATGTGGCTGGAATTTGAACTCGGCTCTCTGATTTCTTGTTCCAAGTTGATATCCACTACACCACAATGCACATCTGCAATATATGCATCACTATAGCATAAAATTATCAAAAAAAATTTGTTTTTATGTCATTAACATTAAACCCTAGATGATCAGCAGCCATTCTCTCATCTTATTTATCTCTAACAGCTCAGGGTGAGGGAAAGACTGGCTAATCACTTTGAAAATCAAACCAGTGACATTGTCCCATTTTTGATTAAACCCAGAACTTTCATTAATTGCAATGAACAGATGTTCCCTCAGAGATTCCCCATGCTGTGACCATCTGCTAAGACACAGACTAAACCTCAGATGGAACTCATTCATATGATCCTTCACTAAAAATGCTAGAGTTATAGCCGCATCACATTGAAACACTGTTTTGATATAACCTTAACCCATTCAAGTGTAGGGTTAACCGTTACCTTCCATAAATATCCATATAAGTAGTGTCTCTTACTCTGCTGCCAACCACCTCAAGTGGCCCTCATTATAAAAAAAATCTATCATTCTTCTTTGATGAGAAAAAATTGTTAAAAAGAAGATAATTTTTAATTTATCTGCTATGTACACTCAGGATGTGAGCAGTCATAGCACTCCACAACTTCCTATCCTTTGTAGCTCTTAGCAATGTTTGTCTTTTTATTATCCCTCCCACTTCTTGTTTTACCATTTATTAAGCAAGCTTTATGCTTCCCTCTGCTCCTCTTGCCTTTAGTATATCCTGTGAGTGTCAAGTTTCCCAAGCCTTCTTTACTTAAAACTTCCGTTTTGGCCATAATTTTCTCAACATCCATCAGTAGAACTGCATCTTTGTGGCCACAAGTCTCCTCTTTCTATATAAAGAAATTGTCCATCTATGCTGTGATACAGGAGGATTATAATTACATAGCACACCCACTCATGGTATTCTCAGCATCCTTCTGTAGAGCCAGATCTTTGTTGCCTCAACTCTTCTTTTCATCTATCCATGAGTCCCGTATTCACTGCCATATAGAAATATCGATATGGCCTAGTAGGTTAGTCTACCTTTCTTTGTCTCCATTAAAAGTTTTCCTGTGGCTTAATACTTTACTCAGCTTTTGGAAGCCATCTTATGCTATTCCAGTATGCTTCTATTTGATTTTTTTGTTTCATGTTTAACTGACATTTATTATAATACTTCCCAAATAATTTTTTTTATTTGCTTGATTTTGATGTCTCCATTTCATAGCTTGCATCTTGAGGTGCACATTTTGCTAACAACAATATGATCACAATGTATAAATACCCCTGTTAGTACATAATATACCTGTAACATAAATAAATCTCAGAAAGAGCATCTTATACTATATTCATTGTATTTCTTGAGAGATAAGAGATTATTGATCAGAATAAAAAGTACAAGTAGTTGACTAAGTGTGGCTACATATTGCTATTTTAGAATCGTCAGTTTATTAAACTGTCTGGCTTCATTTTTGTTTCTTTACTCTCTTAAATGTTTGTTTGCTGTTTTGAAAAATGAAGTAATTTCTCATCTCTCAAAGTTTATATTAATGATGTGTAGTTATTGACATGGATAATAAAACTGCCAAGCCAAGTTCAAATTCCAGTCAAGTCTACTGCATTCACTTTGTACTAGTACACTTTAGAAATGCACAAATTCATCTTCTTCCACCACCAAGCTAGATAAAAAAAAATAGCAGGGTAGACTGAGCTCTCCAGCTTTGGTTAGTAAAAATAATAAAAATAGGACAACTTTCAACCCAAACTGGTTAGGTATGGAGCTAACAACTCTACCCAGTAAAACCTCTATTTTTTCTCAGTTTCATAGATTCCACTGACAGATGTATGGCTGTGGCTCTCATCAACACTAGGTATTGCTGTTGTGGTTTTCATAGCAGGTAAGCTTTTTTTCTGGGATGAAACTCCATACACAACTAGTTTTGTACTTGTTATTCCCAGTTTCCCATCTAAGTACTGACCAGAATTGACACTGCTTAATTTTAATGATCAAATGAAAACTGGTGTGCCAGTGTGATTTGACCCAGTGTGAAGAGACAGATGAGGTCTCTGGGACATGTAGGGAGGAAGGAGGGCCTGGAGAATTTAATACTCACAAGACGGATAGAGAGAAAGACAGGCAGGGGAAAGCAGTGTGAGACCTACTTGATAGACCTGAGCAAATGAATGGATGAGCAGGGTTTGGGAGAGGTACCAAGAGGAAGAATTTTGAGAGCAATAAGAGACACAGCCAAGTGGAAGTCCGTGATTGCCTATGTTCTGAACGGACATGGCACATGAAGAAGAAGAGGAAGTAAGGAGTCAAAAATAGTTGTTCTTGAAATCAGATAATCTGATAAAAAACTGAATCTTTTTTTAACTTTTACCCAGGAATTAAGCTAATTGGGGGCTCACAAATAGAGGGTCAGTGGGCAAGCCGAGGAATGCCTTTTTACATTCAGGATTCGTGCATGCAAATTGAACACTGCAAAGTTTTAAATAATGCATCCTCTATCAAATTTTGATTTCAGTTCTTGGGTTGGCCTGGAAGCAATCTAGAGCCTTATTCGGTAACCTTCCTAGAGATGCTGTCTCAATAAAAGCACTGAGCCTCCTGTGCTGTGAACAGGTTAATAAGAGTAAATAGCCAGTACTCTTTCCATGTTTATTAAACAGGAATAGAGGTTTATCCCTTGTTTCCTGTTTAGGACATGGTTCCTTTCTTCTATGGCTTGAATGATTTAACTGTCTAAATATTTTGGTGATCTGACTGCTCAGTGGCTGCGTCTTTCTTTTATGAGGGTACCGGGCTAGCAGTTTTTTTATTGCATAATATCAGGGTATCTGTAGTGCCATGTTGTGTATGGATAGGTGATATTGCATGTATTTCTAATGAGAAACCTGGGGACCACATTATGCTAAAGTTTTAGTCATGTTCTGGACAGTTTATATTGCTATTGATGATAGATAATGATAATGATTTTGGCTTTTTCTTTTCTCAAAACAAAATCTTATGAGATATACAATGAAAAAGAATACAAGAAAACAAGCAAACAAAAAAATTGCTTACACTCCTCAACCTTTTTTTCTCTAATATTCATGGTATCCATTCCAATTTGTGTAGTGTAAAATCTTTTCTCTGAAAATGGTCTCCCAATATATTTGCACTTTGTAAAATGAATTTTAATTTTCCTATTGCTATCAATGTGCATTTTGGTACATTGGATATCAGCTCGGACTGAGAAATCGGGGAGCCGAGTTCGAATTCCAGCTGAATTCATTGCATTCACTTACGCGCAAATAAGTACAGGAAAGGTATAAATCCATCTATTCCTTCCAGTTATGGGTTAAATAACAGGACAAATTGGGTTCTATAGCCTTGGTCGGCAACCAGTCTACTGTAGAAAACAATGGCAACCTACTGCGGGATAATCTTCATGCCCAGTCAGTCATGTCTCTTTCGAGACATGATCGCCCAAGCGTGTATCATGTGTGGCACTTAACTGACTGATTGCTATCAATGAATTCTGTTCCAGGCTATCATACTCTTTGCTGAAAAGATTCTAGGATATATATGCATGGCTTTGGTTTTTATATCCAGAATAGTGGCATGGTAGTTGTTTCTCGATTACCCTAGACAATTCTTTCATGTACTTTTGACTTTTGTTATTGCACTCTGTTAGATATTTATTTTTCCTGTGTTGTTCACTTTCTTCTCAGGACAACAATATATTAAACAACATTTCTGAAAGTATAGAAAAATCTCAATCTCTCTCTCTCTCTCCAAATATTTTCATGTTTAGAGATTAAAATGCCTAGCATTTCAAGTGGCTTAAGCATTCTTATACCATTGATGTTGCTGGTATTCAGACATTCATTTTTTTTTTATTGCTCAGTCCCATGCTCAAATAGTGGATTTCCCTACTTATTTCCCTAATAATTCTTATCAATATGCTTCTTAACTTGATATGGATATGTTCCTTACCTCCTCTCCAAACTCTTGTCAAGCATTCCAACTCTGATAATTTGATCACACTATAGTATCTTTTTTTTTTTTTTTTTAATCATATCACCCCAAGCAAGGCGAAAACGCCACTGATGCGCAGGGGGCTACGTAAGAGTGAAAAGATTGGAAAAGAGAGAAACCAGAAACCACAACCTAAACAGGAAACAAGGGATGAGCCTCTTCACCTGTTCAATAGACGTGGGTGGAGTGTGAACCGGGCCATAGTTTAGACTATCTACTCCAATTGAAAAAAAAAAGTGAGAAGATTGGAAAAGAGAAAGCCGGAAACCACATCCTAAACAGGGAACAAGGGATAAGCCTCTTAAGCTGTTCAATAGACATGGGTTGAGTGTGAACCGGGTGATAGATCTATCTACTCCAATTGAAAAAAAAAAAAAAAAATAGCGGTGGATTACTAATTTTTAACTTAGTAAAATTTGCATTCTTCCTTTGGTTATCAACTCATTCAGAGTCCATTTCCCAGGCCCTTTTCAGGGAATTCGCAACATGAATTTAAAGAATTTTTAAACAACTCAATGTTCAAAAATCTTTTTTAAATCTATTCCTAATCAAAGTTTTGATGTTTTATGGTGAAATCGCAGCCATTGTTGTCTAAAAAGAAAAGGAGTCTAAAGTCTTTTGCTGTTTCCATCTACTTGTTGCTGTGATGAAAGTTTTACAGCGATGTATTTGTTTGAAACCATAATGCGTAATCAACATGATGAATTGAAAATGAGATACGTGTGTGCTTGAAACGGTTGCCCCAGTTGATTTACTTGCTTAAAAGAGCAAAGCTCACCCCACGCATTAAAATATATTGAACAAAGTTATGAACAAATAATACTTGTCTGTTATATATATTATGGTATCCGCGCATTTTATAATATATTCTTCTCAAAAAGTACGCCAACAGAACCAGTTAAAACAAGAGGGTATGCCAAAGGAAAAAGATTGAGCAACCCTGCTTTAGTAACAGTTTCCTATAAAATACAATGATAAATACAGAGGCGTACCCTCATCCCTGGAAACCAAATACTCGCCATGTCCAATATTAGTTTTTTTTTTTTTTTAATCATATCACCCCAAGCAAGGCGAGAACACCACTGATGCGCAGGGGGCTACGTAAGAGTGAAAAGATTGGAAAAGAGAGAAACCGGAAACCACAACCTAAACAGGAAACAAGGGATGAGCCTCTTCATCTATTGCTATTACATTTGCATCATCTATTAGAAATAAATGTTCTATTTGTAAAACTTTTTTTGTTACCTGAGTACTGATTAGGATTCAATTAGTGACTTTCTTTGAGACACCCTTTGGATTGATATTTTTAACCTTTCTATTGAGAATTGTGCTATAGAGGTTTCTTCTTGTGTTAAAGCCAGCATTGATGCTTTTATACCTTCTCAGTTTTCTCCTGGGTTCACACCTGCCTGTTCAACAGCTACAACCCACAGAGATCACTTTTTTCTGGCTATAGAAGCCTGACTATTCTAATCACAACAGATGCCTCTTTGTCTGCTACTAATAATTATAAATATATCCTCAAAGTGGCTAAGTATTTGCTGATAGAAAGAGTTACTATATGGCCTATCACAAGTTTATATAAGAGTAATTCTTCAATCCTCCTTCTCTTTACTCAGTTTGATCTCCTGATAAAAGGAGAATGTTTTGCTTGTAAATTCTCTCCTAACTGTACTCTTGACATCTGGAGTATCCTTTCCTAACTTTCCACTTAGAATCTCTATTGTATGATATGTATATAACTCCATCTATGGTTTTGGCTATCATTTCTAATCTGGATCCTCACAAAGCATGTAGACTTGATGGTATCCCTGTAATAGTTCTTAAAAATATGCTCCTGAACTAGATCCAGTTCTGCAAAAAATGCCTTGCTGCATCTTTCTTACTCATTGGTAATCCTCTGATTCCAGTCTTTAAAAGCTCAGGTGAGACATCTGATCCTTCCAACTATCAACCCATTAGTCTTCTACCCACTTTTGGCAAAGTACTAAAGGCTTTAATCAACTTGGAATTGGTTAAGCATCTCACCTCACAGAGTCTTCTTTCAGATAAGCAATATGTCTTTTGCTTCGCTAGGTCAACTGCTGATGTGCTAATGATTATTGTTGAAAGAGTGTATCAAAAAAAGTTTGATACAGTCTTTTCTGATGTCATCAGCTAATGACACAACTTTTTACTCCTCTCTTAATAATAAGTGATTTCAGTTTAATAAGTTTCATTTAACTGGTAATCTCAAAAATGACCTACTATATGTTGTTAATTGGGACAAAGAATGGCTTGTTAATTTCAACACCTCCAAAACAAAACTGCTCTCTTTTAATTAACTGAAAGAACCATTTTTTCTTCCATCATCATGGCTAATTCTAACCTCTGAGTACACAGGGTAAATTTCTCTACATTCCCTTCATGTTTCATTTTTAAGAAAGAAGTTCCACCCAGTCTGTTTCTTCAACAAGATAAACTGCATCCAGCAGCAAGGCTTCTGATTGGGAGGTTGTGAGGAGCATGGAACCACATTTTAATTGCTGTTGTTCCCAAGTCCACTCTGACCTGGAGCGGTAACACCTGTTAGGGTCCAAGCTATGGGCAAACGCATTTTTGAAAGAAAAACATTATTCTCAGCAAGTCGTTTTTGAATACAAAAAAATGAAGACATCTTCAGTTTTCTAAAATAAAAAAGAATAAAAACAAAAAATTTTAATTAAAATCTGACTAAATCAACTTTTTCACTATAACCGAACATAAAAAAAATACCTTAAAACCCCACCTGTTTGGCATTAATTAACCTACAGGGGTTGATATGCCATTAAACAAACTCAAACTCAGCAAAGCTGTTACTTGGTGAAACAGACTCCAAAAGGATATTTCCCTGATGGCTACAATCTTAACCTTTTCAAGTCTAGGGTCAACCATTATCTATCCTACATATCCTCATAATATTCACACTTTCCTTTCTTTATATCTTTATAACAACCTCATTTAGTAACTGTCTACTTTGAATGGCTCTTGAGACTTGCACTGAGTGAGCAACAGTATAAGGGAAAAGTATAAATGAAAAATAAATATCTAAAAATATTATATTATAGTACTGTTGAAAATTTCATAGATTTTAGATTTTAATTTTGTGATGAGTCCTAATTCTTGATATAATGACTGAATAAAATCCTTGTATTTTTCAACCCCTACAAAATATACATTGAAATTCCCCTGTTGCCTCATTAAGTAACTGAGCTTAACAAAATATTTCAATAACAATCATAAGTAGGAATGCAGATCATTATTTCAAAAATTAAGAGGGTAGAAATAAAATGACTATTTCACTGAAGCAGATGTTAAATTTATGAGAATATTATTTCCTCCTCTATTTTCTTTCTTTCTTAATATTAAGTAGGCTTTATTTTTCTTGCTAAAACCAAACAGCTTCCCTAATAATATCTTTTTCTTCAGTTTTTCTTCTCAGTCAAAATGGAATGGTCCATTATTTATCTTAGGTAATTGCAGGGCATAGCACATGCACTAACAAATAACTAACTAATGGAGGAACAAGCAGAATTATTATATGGAACTGAAGCAAAAAATAGGTCATTAATTATTATTAAAAGAAAAGAAAAAATACAGTGCAGCGTGTTACTAAATAGAGCAAGTCAAATGGCAGACTAAACTGTGATAATATTGTTTAGCATAAACTTAGGATGCCATGGATTAGGCTAATAACAAAAGGTTATTAACAGCTTTTAAAGGTCTGTGCAAAACAAATTACAACAGCACAGTATAGGTCATGATATGTTTCTTTCCTTTTCTCTTTTTTTTTTTTACATTTACGTTCACCCTGTAAAAGAGAGCCATTTGAAGTAGGGCTAAAGAATAAGAGGTACAGTTTATTGCAAAATGGGAACCTTTAAATCATGTCCTCCCTTGACTGCATCAATTTAAGCATGCTATTAGATAGGATTAATACCTTTCCCAAGGGTACTTGCGCGTAAGTGAATGCAATGAATTCAACTGGAATTCGAACTCGGCACCCCGATTTCTCGTTCCGAGCCAATATCCACTGCACCAAAAATTCTTTCCAGTTATGGGTTAAATAACAGGACAGATTGGGTTCTATAGCCTTGGCTGGCAACCAGTCTGCCGCAGAAAGCAATGGCAACCTACTGCGAGATAATATTCTGCCCAGTCAGTCATGTCTCTTTCGAGACATGATCGCCCAAGCGTGTTTCACGTATGGTACTTAACTGACTGATTAGATAGGATGTGTGTTATGGTGCAGTGGATACCGACTCAAAATGGGAAATCAAAGAGCTGAGATTTAATTCCAGTCAAATTTGTTGCATTCATTTATGCACAAATACCCTTGGGAAAGGTATTAATTCGTCTCTTCTCCCTCCATGATGGGAACGCTAGCTTCAAATATAAACTCTGCGTGATTTCAGTTTTATTGTTTTTTTCTACTATTTTTTGGAAAGGAAATGCATTTTATATACTGCAAATTCCACTAAATTACTATTCCTCTTCACCAGACTAACAAGCTTAAAGTAATATTCTACAAGAAAAGGGCATCTATTAATTATGCAAAACTCAACCAATAATGAAAATAAGCTGATCTGACAACTCAGCAACTCATAGATAACATCTGTGAAGAAATTTGAGAGCTTCAGACAGAGTTATTATACAATTTTATTGTTTTTCTTAATCATTTCACTCCAAGCAAGCAAGGACTGCCACTAGTGCGCAGGGGGTTACAGTGAGAGAAAAGACTGGATACTGGGGGTATCGGAGAAAAAAAATCAAAGATGAACAGGATACAAGAAGATAGAAGATGGCAATCAACATTGCATTTAAAATTTTGGAGATTGTAGCTATCAGGAAAGCAAGTAAATGGGAGGAAGATCCACAGATGGAAAGTGTGAGAAAAGAAACTTTCAAGTAGAAGTGGCAGTTATATTTAACTGTTTCTACAGTTAAAGGGTGGGACCTAGATGCCAATATTGTAGCATGCTTAAATTCATGTAGTCGGGGCTCCAGTAGAAAAAAGCTTGTCAGAACAGTTGCCATAAAAATATTTGTAGAAAAGACAGAGGGAAGCCATATCATACTGATGAAAAAGTTACTGAAGTCAAGATGCCTAGTCAGAACTGATTACTTTGCACATTCTTCTTTCAATTTTGTTGAGAACCTTGAAGTGTATAGCAGGAGCACCGGACCAGATATAGCAACAGTAATCGATGCATGGATGAATTGTAGATTTATAAATGTGCAAGATGGATTCTGACAAGAAAAACTTTCTGGCCCAATACAGAGATCCAACCTTCCTAACAAAAGATGTGACTATAGATATGATATATTTGTTCTACTTCAGGTCGGTTGAAAAAGTTAGGCCAAGAAGGTGCAGCGTATTGCTCTCCAGGAGTCTTGCACCAGCCATGCTGATGGCTGACAGAAAAGCTTGTTATGGAGAATGTTATCAAAAGAGTGTGTCTGTAGGAAGTTGAAAATGGAGAATATTTATATGTAATTAATATTCATAATTAAATGGGAATATATTTCCACTGTTGGACTTTTCATTCTGTATAAAATTATTTTAAAAGATTAAAAAAATATTTAATTACTACATTTTTAAATCCTGAGTTGACTGTTGGGCCACCCTGTACAAGATGAACATTATTGTAAAATTTTCTTCTTTTTGTTAGTATTGGAGTAGATAAACTAAACTATCGCCCGGTTCACACTCCACCCACGTCTATTAAATAGGTGTAGAGGCTCATCCCTTTTTCCCTGTTTAGGATGTGGTGTCCGGCTTTCTCTTTTCCAAACTTTTTCACTTTCCTCTTTTTTCTTATTTTTTTTTCAATTGGAGTAGATAGACTAAACTATTGCCCGGTTCACACTCCACCCATGTCTATTGAACAGGTGTAGAAGCTCATCCCTTGTTCCCTGTTTAGGATGTGGTTTCCGGCTTTCTCTTTTCCAATCTTTTCACTCTTATGTAGCCCCCTGCACATCAGTGGTGTTACTGCCTTGCTCAGGGTGATATGATTTAAAAAAAAAAAAATGTAAACAGAAATATCCCAACAATGTGTAAGGATTGTTCTGTAATATTACTGTAATAATGAAAGATATTTTCACTATTGGGATATCTTGCTTTATGTTCCACTGTAATACTAATCTCTGGTATAACAAAAAAAGAAGGCAGAAGCAAACACTGAAATAACCTATCTAACAAGCTTGTATAAATGAATGATAGAACAAAGTAGTCTAAGACAAAACAGTGCTTGAAGCTACAAAAGTTTGGAAGTTGCAGAGAGTTATGATGGCCTACATCATGAAGAGACACTGCACCTAAAAGAAGAATATTCTGTTTTACCTTTAGCTTTTTACAGGTGATTTATAAATATATTGAACTGAGTAAGATAAAAGTTTGCCGTTAGGTTTGTAATTGTAGAATTAAAGAATAATTGTTATCGTCTTAATTGTAAATTAGTTAAATAGAAAGGATAATTAACACAAACACTGCAGATTACAGTTGTTGGAGAGAAAATTGGCTGTAGTAAAAATTGTCGTTTGTAAACACTTAGAAGGTTGAAATTGGTTAGCAGCAGCAGTTCATATTTTACAAGTCTTTTACAATGTTATTTCATTCACAAAAAAAAAAATAAACAGTTGAGTTTAAATTATTTTTTATTATAAATAAATTTTTTAAAAAGTCCCTGCCATTTGTTAATCTGATACCAAATTATAACTTTTGTCTGAACATGTAACCAAGACTTTTTTTAAAAATCAATTCACCCAACGCAAAGTGATGATGCCACTAAGATGCAAGGGTCTATTGGGAGGGAGAGAGAATGAGAAGACTTTAGAGAGAAACAAAAACCCAATCCTAAACAGGGAACAAAGGGATAAACCCCATAATTATGTTCAGAAGACGGGGGAGGCATGTGAACTAGACAACATGTGACCCTTTCTTCTTCTAGAAAAAGAAAAAAAATTAGTAAATAAAATTTCAGAGTGCAGGAGATGTTAGAAGTACTGAGCTGAAGTATACAAGGAAACAAAAACCCAATCCTAAACAGGGAATAAGGGATAGACAGGGAAGGTGTGTGAAATGGGCTATAGGTGAGCTATTCCTATTAAATAAACAAAATAAAAATGTCTAACAAGTACTGTTCCAAACTGAGCTGATTAAAAGCAGCAACTAATGAAAAGAATCTGGAACTGGCCACTAAAAAGGATATCATCTTCTATCAGGACAATGCCAGATCCTTGACTCTCTTTGAAGATCTAGCTGAAATTAGTACAGCTTGGCTGGGATGTCCTACTACACTTTCCAATGCTCATTTGACATTGGACCTTCAGATGACCACTTATTTCAATCCCTATAATATTCTTTTATTGAGAAGAACTTCCGTTCTCTGGGAACCTGTAAAAACCCCCTAAAACAATTCATCAATATTTGTCTATATTTCTGAGATAAGGTATTGTAATTATTTACACCATTTACATTCTTCAAACTGTTGTCTTCATCTTTGTTGTCATATTCACAATGTTTTGATTGTTGTATGCACCAGCCTTCTTCAGGCAATTGGAATTTTGAACTGAATACCCCCATCCCTGTTGTTAATAAATAATAAACTGATAACCACAGAATTAGTGCATAATACAAACAGAATAATATATTTAAGGACTCATTTGTGAAAACCTAATAATAATAATGACTTAAAATATAAATTTCTTATATACTGTCAGTTTTATGACATGGGAAAAATTAATATATAAAAAAAGCTTCCAAATGAGTGTCTGACACTGTTAGGGGTTATAAGGAACATATGTTATATTTATAGTTTATATCATTTTATTTTGAAGTTTTTACTTATACAAAAAAAATAACATTTCTTATTCATTATTCCAAGATCTAATACACATGAATAACCTTTCCAAAACAGAAACTATGATCTGGAATTGAAATGAAAGCAGTGATGGCATATACTTGAATCCATCATAAATATTAAGGATGCAGAATTACTAAATACTAAGCACTTCAGTTACTTGTACTTGTAATTGTGGCGGTATTCACTCTGGGCAGGTTGAACAAGATTCTTCTCTGGAAGAAGTTTCATTGGATTTGGCGGGGGGGGTCCCCCAATCACATGTGGTGTGAACATTTTCTCATAGTAGGTTGCCAACTCTTACTGCAGTAGACTGGTTGCTAAGCAAGGCTATAGAACCCAATCTGTCTTGCTATTTACTCTTAGCTAAGTGGGGAGAAGAGATGGATTCATACTTTGTCTAAAGGGTAGTAGCACATAAGTAAAAGCAATGAATTTGACTGGAATTTGAATTCGGCTTTCTGATTTCTCAATCTGAGCCACTATTCACCATGCCTTCAGATACATTTGATCCATACACTGAGGTAACATGGTCCTGGGCATGATGGTAAACTGCATCCAGATTGGGAGGTTGTGAGGAGCATGGAACCACCTCTTAATTGCTGTTGTTCTCAGTTCCACCCTCACCCTGAGTGGTAGCACCTGTTAGGGTTGCAGCTATAGGCAAATAGTTAACCCCAAAACTGGGGTCAAAACATTATGAAAGTATAAAAATAGACTTTTATAGAAAAATATACGTTTTTGAAGGAAAAATATTACCAACAATAAATTTTTGAAGGAAAAAAATTATTACCATAACACAAATTTGAAAGAAAAAATATTACCAGCAATACATTTTTGAATACAAAAAAAGAAGACATCTTCAGTTTTCTAAAATTAAAAAAACAAATAAAAAATTTCCATCAAAATCTGAACTAAATCAACCTTCTCACTACAACTGAACATTTAAAAAATACCTTTAAACCCACCTTTTTGGCATCAGAACAGAGGTTGATATGCTGTTAAACAAAACTCAAACTGAGGTATCAGAGAAAAGGGAATTGAACACAGAATAGACTGTGCTAGGCATAGTTTCAAACAATGCAGCAAATTGCTATAAAAACCAAAACAAAAAGCCAAGAACTTTAGTAATGTTATTAAGTAGCTTCATCAAATTGAGACTTTTATATGGATATCATGCAGATCCAAGACTAAAAATAGTTTCAAGCAAATGAACTCTGTATGTTTTAAAGAAGACTATCCTTAATCTGATCTTATAGATTGGTGCTACAGAATCTCAAAAAAAAAAAAAAAGAAATTTATTAAGTAACAAAAATCACATGACTTGAAGACTTCCAACTGCAGCAACAATGAAAATGGATAGTGCATGTAATTAGAAGGGAAAAATAATGACATGATCAAAATGTTGACTTTCTATAACAAATTTCAGATTATGTGTTTTTTTATAAGAAATATTTACAACTTAAATCTTTGTGTGAGATTTTATGAGGTAACTCCTGGGTTGTTCATAACATTATATACAAATGTATATAAGAGCATAGTTGCTGCTATTTGTTTTTGTTTTTTAGTTTCTGATAAATCATGAATATTACACGGAATAATAAGCATATAAGCTCAATCAAGGTACTGTAAAGTTATTGAGTAATGGGAAAGCAATATTAGAAATTGTAAAAATTGGAACAAAGATCATAAAACAATCAAAAAAGAAACTGAAAACACTGGAAAAAGAAAAAGAAAAAAATGGCTTCACTATTGTCACAAAAAGATTTTAGAAATTTAAAATGGTAAAAAGATTTGTGTATTGACCACTAAGAAAATATTTGTGAATGTAAGCAAAAAAAAAAAAAAGATGCAGAATATTAAAAACATTGTCTTCTTTATATGCAATGTCCCTGCAGAACGTAGGCGATCATGAACTTCTATTTGTCTCTTTCTCTTGTCACTCTCAATATTTTTTCTTTTGGTATTTCTTCCAAACTCCACTTTACCATCCATTTGTTCAAGCCAATCAAATATGTCTCATGCTGCTTTCCTCTGTTTCTTTTTCCTTCTATCCATCCTGTGAGTATTAAATTCTCCAGACCCTCTTTCCTCATTACAGATTCCAGAAAACTCAGCTGTCTCTTCCTGATGCTAAGTATAGGTTTCCTTTCCATTTGCATCCTCACCAACACCTCATCATTGCTCACATGTTCAGTCCATGATATCCTCAGCATTCTTTTGTAGAACAACATTTCTACTTTGTTGAGCCTCTTCTTCATCCATGATGAGATTGTTCAACATTTGTGACCATACAGAAGGACAGATAGCATTCCAGCACTATTTTCTTTGTTTCCAATGAGATTTTCCTGTCTCTCAGTACTCTGGTTTGCTTTTGAAATGCATTCTTGGCTAGCTTATGCCTCTTCGGATCTCGGTGTCCCACTTCTCATCCCCTGTCAGAACACTTCCTAGCTATTTGAATTTCTTTACTGGTTGTATTTTAGTTTCTCTAACCTGTAGTTGGCATTTTGTATTCTTTTAACTGATGACCATACATTCAATTTTCTTGAAGTTTATGCTCAGTCTTTTTTTCTTGCTTTCTCTTGCTACCTTCTGTAGGAGGTCCTGCATTTTTCTTTCCATATCTGCATTGGCTAAAGATATAAAAATAACTAAACTACCATCTTTAAGTAAATATCACAAACAGAAATGTGTAAGTTAGATGAAGACAAATTTTTCGACAGTAATTTTTAGTATTGAATAGAGATCTACATTGGCCTGACCTGATGGCTAACTGTCATTTATTTTTTTGTTTTTAATTATTTCACTCCAAGCACGGCAGTAATGATACTATGACATAAGAAGATATTGGGAGTGAACAAGAATAAGAAAACTTTAGTGAGAAGAAAGAATAAAATAGCAGGTTTTTAAGACAGTAGAAGATGGTGATTTGCATCACATTTAAATTTTTGAAGATTGTAGTTGGCAGGGAAGCAAGAAATTAGAAGGGAGTTCCACAGGCGAGAAGTTCGAGAATACAGATTATTAGACTAAAACTGATAGTTGCATCTAGCTAGTTCAACAATAAAATGGTGGGACCTAAGTGTCAATCTAGTAGCACATTTAAATTCATGCAGTCAAGGCATAACAAATAACAACTCATCAAAAGATTGCCCTGAAAATAGTTGTAGAAAAGACAGGAAGAAACCATGTCAGGCTGGTAGGAAAGTGACTGAAGTGAAGATACCAGGTCAGGATCAATTATGGACCATTTGAATTTTGTGAAGAATCTCAAGAAATATGCAAGAAGGATTCTAACACAAAGAATTATCTGGTATGACATTGTGAATCAATTTTCTTAGCAGTCAGTCAGTTAATTGCTGTTAGTGATACACACTTGGGCGATCATGTCTCTTTTGAGACATGATTGATGAGGCAGAATATTTTCCTGCAGTAGATTGCCATTACTTTCTGTGATAGACTAGTTAACAACTAAGGCTATAGAACCCAATCTGTTCTGCTGTTCAACCCATAGCTGGAGTGAGAATAAAGAGATGGATTAATACCTTTCCCAATGGTCATGTGCGTAAGTGAATGAAATGAATTTGACTGGAATTCGAACTTGACTTCCAAGCCATTTACACCACAACACACATTCTTAGCAGTAGACTTAACAAATGATTTAATATAATTCCTCCACTTCATGTCAAGGGAAAACTTGAATCCAAGCAAGCACAAAGTGTTTCCTTCCTGGTAGCTAGCTTCAGCCATGTTTAGGATTTCAAGCAAGAAATTGGAAGGGAGTTTCACAAGTGAGAAATGTAAGAAAAAAAAACAAGAATAAAACATACGATTATATATAGTTAGTTCAGCAGTAAAATGCTGAGACATAGTTACATATCTAGTCAGTTAAGTGCCATAAGTGATACATCCTTGGGTGATCATGTCTTGAAAGAGATATGACTGACTGTACAGTATATTTTCCTGCAGGTTGCCATTACTTTCTGTGGTAGACTAGTTGCTAACCAAGGCTATAGAACCCAATTTGTCCTGCTATTTAACCAATAAATGGGGGAAGAAGAGACCAATTAAAACCTTTCCCAAGGGTATTTGTGCATAAGTGAATGCAACAAATTTGACTGGAATTTGAACTCAGCTCTTTGATTTCCCATTTTGAGCCGGTATCCACTGCACCACAACACACATCCTATCTAATAGTATGCTTAAATTGAGGCAGTCAAGGAAGGACATGATTTAAAGGTATTGTAGGCAATAAAATCTTGTCCTTTCAAAATTGATCATGATATCAAGAAAATGACGAGAATTATTGTAATTTTTTGGAAAAGACATTTTTTGAGTGATACAAGTCACAAACAAGAAGCTTTAAACTAATGACAGTGTTCCTTTACATTTTAAGATTTATGGCCACAACATGTTCCCAATATAATCACTGAAGTGAAGCAACATTGAGCTTGATCAGTACCTAGATTGATGACAACCTGAGAGTAAAAAAAATGAATGGTGCAATGGATAATGTTTCGGAATTGTTAATTAGAGAGCCAAGTTCTAATTACTGTTAGGCTCATTATATTTACTTGTGCACAAATATTCTTGTAAAAGATATGAATCCATCTTTCCCAAATCATCTATGGGTTAATTAGTAAAACTTGTATCACTAAATCATTATATTATCACAAAAAACTTTTACAATCTAAAAATAATTTTTTCTGTAAATATCCTGCAAAGGGTTGATAAGTTGTGAAAAATTCATCAAATTAAACCAAGTTGTCTTTTTTTAGGTCATAAAAACAAATGTAAAAAATATTTTTTTTTGCTATCTTTTTTTTTTTTAGGTATTATTTCTTTAAGGGCATTATAAATTTATGCCGTAATTAAAAATATTTCTATTTCTTTTTTCTTCTCAATGTAATAGAATTTTCTTTTATTATTTTGTGGCAAATACAAGAAATATCAAATCATAATGATTGGTTGGGCATAAATGCAGACTCACCACAACAGACTGAAACTTGGTTTCATTAAATTGAAGTGTTGAATTAGGTACTATTCTACCAAAGGTCTTACTAAAATGTGCCATTTTTGCTGTGCTGTGGCAGCAAATAAGATGTGTGGGTAGTTTAATGATTATTGGCATGAAAAGCAGAAACAGCAAACCAAGATCAAATTCTGGTCTTGTCTACTTCATTCACTTTTTTCTAATACCTTCAGCTGTGGGTTAAATAGTAGACTGGGCTCACTAGTCTTATACAGCATCCACTCTCAGAAGAGAAAAAGAAAGGCAATGGAAACCATTCCACTATCTTTCTAAAGTTATGGCAAATCACAGATAATAAAGTAAAAGATATATATATATATATATATAGAGAGAGAGAGAGAGAGAGAGAAACGGTCTGTTCTTTGTACCACATCTGACAGCCCCTGCTATACTCTATTTTTACAAAAACCAGATCAGACCAAAAACAGCTTATTACTGCCATATCTGGGCCAGAAATGCCAAGTTCTCACCTGTCTTGATATAGTTCAAAAGTGTCTACCAAATAACAAGAAGACATAACATATTGCAAAAGATGTTGGAAAAGAGTCGGTTTATTGTGCCACACCATTAAGTAGCTGACTCACCCTCCTATACTTTATATTTAAAAGAATCAGATCAAACTGAAAATGGAGTATTAGTGCCACATATTGGCTGAAGCTGCCCAGTCCCCACTTGTCTGTTTGGACAGAGTTCAATAGCATCTATACAGCTTGTCAATGATGAATTATTTCTAGCCTACACCTCTTTTCCCACTGTCAAAACATTGTGAGCCTCTCACTGCTGTATCACTATTTCCCTGGCATGTATTCTGATGAACTACATTTACTAGTCCCGGCCATGACCTTTACAACTAGGACCTGCCATGCCACATGTGCAAAGATGAATCATTCAAATTCTATTCATACTTCATTTGTAAAGAAGAAGTTTAATTCAGACAGTGACTTCCCAAAAACTACTGCTTGATGGACAAGAATTTTGGCAGGATGTTTTTTCCCAATCAGTACAGTTTTGTTCTCTTCATTTTAGGGTTAACTGATTTCTGCATCGCCTCATGAACTTCATTTCTTGACTTAATACTCAAAAAACAGCACACAGTAACCCTCTACCTTGAGTGGCTTTTGGGCCTCATACTGGATCAACATTAGTATGAAAATATATGTTTATTTTTTACACTATTTATATTCAGACTTTTGTCATCATCTTTGTTGTTATCACAATGTTTCAGCCATTCTGTCTCCCAGTCTTCTTCAGGCATAAAAATATGTATAACCTGATATACATGTGATGAAGTCTGGAGAAAACAATGGCCAACATGTTGTGATAACACAATAACAATGGATGAGGAAAATAGTCTAAATATAAATTGTGTAAATAAAAGTATGAATGTGTGTTTGTGATGCAGTGGATATCGGCTCGGAATGAGAAATCAGGGAGCTGAGTTTGAATTCAAGTTAAATTCCTTGCATTCACTTATATGCAAATACTCTTGGGAAAGGTATTAATCCATCTCTTCCCTCCAGTTATGGGCTAAACAACAGAATAGATAGCCTTGGCTGGCAACGAGTCTACTGCAGAAAGTAATGGCAACCTTCTGCAGGATAATCTTCTGCCTTGTCAGTTATGTCTCTTTCGAGACATGATCGTCCAAGTGTGTATCATGTATGGCACTTAACTGACTGAAGTAAAAGTAACTCCTCATCCCAGACAGAAAAATAGATTTCTTAAGATGAACTTATGGCCTTGAATAACACTGACTTTGTATAAACACTTAAACGTTTAGCTTCATTCTGTTAAAACTCTGATACATGTACAAATACTGTAAGTATGTTAGTAAACAAGCAAATAAAATTAGTCATTGTTTGTTTCTAATCTTGTATAATCTTCTGTATAACTCCTTTCATGAATCAGCATAAAATGCTGTTTACAAACAAACCATCCAATTCTACCTTAAAAGACGTAAACAAACAGTTTATATTATATACACAGTAAACAAATAAAAGTTCAACTTTATCTTACCAAGTCAAATTTTCACAGATGGTATCTACTCACTGATGATTAGATAATTGAATTCATAAACAGATATAATAACCAACTACATTTTTTCCAAGCACACCCAACTTCTAGGGTGGCTAGCCAGTCCCTGTTGCAGATACCTCCTTAGGCATATTTGTGTTTGTTCAACACTCACTCAGCCTAACGGTTTATAGTGCAACTATACTAAGTTGACCATAGTTACAGTTTCTAGGAGAGTACATAAAATCTGGTCATGATCAAGATCTTTGAACAAAAGCAGTACATTTAAACCCTAGACTTGACTTGAAACTTTTTATTTACATTATCTAAATTGTTCAGACTGTTGCCATATGCATGACGTTTCAGCTTTTGTATGCTTTGACCTTCTTCAGGTGATTGGAATTTTGAACTGAATCCTTTATTTCAATCAATGGGGCAGATTGTTTTCATTCCACTGTGACAAAGCACTGTGGTCAAAGAAATTGTCTGACAGTCATTACTGTGGCATGGTGCAGAAACATGTGGCCAGACACTTCATGCAGCTACCCTCTTGATCCAAGAACAGCACTACCTCCACAAGGCACCTGATGTAAGTCTCTGGATTGAGTCTGAAGCCCTGCGGAAAGATGAATGAAGGCAATAATGTCACCATCACTAGTGATCACTCCAAACTTCTAATCACCATTAGACTCATCCAGCACTTTCTAAAACCTTTGCATTGTTTCCAGATTGACACCCAAAAACTCTGGAATGTTCATATTGGAGCTTCCATTGAAAATGCCAAACAGTACAGTATGCCATTTTTAAATTTCTGGCAGAGGGAATTCTGTTATGGTGCTCTTTTTCTCTCAGGCAGTGTACAGTACAGCACCGTCAACAAACTCAAAGACCAATATGCATGCGTGAAATTAAAAATATAAATTTACCCATCGCACTATGCATATCAAAATGTAATAAAAATGATTGGTTGTAATTGTGTGGTATTTACTTATCGAGTACAGGGATGCTCTGTTTAGACAAAAATTTGGATACTGGTAATTGCGTCAGTTTTAAAATCACTTGAAACTGATAGTCTTTTGTTGTGAATCAGATATTAAATGGTAAATATGAACAGTGAAGATCGAGTGTTATATACAATGCGTGATGGGGTATTGTTGAAAGAGGTGATTGCATAACATTGAAATTTGATTTTCTGCTTATCTCTCACTTATGCTCAAGCACATATTACTCACCTGGAGTACTGATATGCCACAGTCTACTTCAGATTTCCTATGAAGTCTCTATGTATAAGTTACACCCCTGATTTTTATCAAAATTTTGTTGAAAAAATGTGCAACTCATTCTCAAGTATATACAGCAGCCAAATTTTTTCCATTATAGACATCATTAATGTACTTAAAGAAATACACTAGCAATCATTTCCTTTTTTTTTTTGATAAAATACAATATTTATTATATATATATATATATATATATATATATATATATAAGTAAATTACTATGAACAGTGGACTGAAAACCCATTTGTTTGTGCTAGTCCTATGAGATATCTATATATATATATATATATATATGTTCAAAATTTATTATTGTATGATCATTTCTGCAAATTGAATTTGCTTTATCAGTGATCTTTAATATTAAAAAATACTGATAAAGCAAATTCAATTCACAGAAATGATCATAAATTTTGAATTTTTTTATATGCAAAAAAATACATATTAGCTCTGCAAATAAATTTTATTTACATTGAACCCTCTGTTGGGATCAGTTTTAATATTTAATTTTTAACAATTAATATTAATAGGATCTCCTTTGGGATTTTACCATCAAGTTGCTTCCTTTTGGATTTAAATATATATGTATGCATATTTGGTCAGCATATCTTTATTCAAACATGTTTCATTGAATAATATAGACATACTATGTGTATTTATTTTTATAATAATCCTTTCTAGTTCTCTAATCAGTTTCTTGATGTTGAGATGAAATTCATCAAAGAAGGTGCTGCAATTTTTTCCTACCCAAATACTTTTGATCACCTCCAAGATCATTCTCAGGGGTGAATTATATGTATGAATTTATATATGAATTATATGAATTACTGTTATCATTATGATGGTGATTTTTAAAAAAAAACATATGTACGTGCTCTGTTGTAATTACTTTAAAATTTCAAATTCATTGGTTGTAGCTAAAGAATATTTTGAAAAACAAGCATCCCAATATAAGGGACCTAACCAAGAATTGGCAGAAATGTAAAATGGCATTATATGTTTGTTAAATGCACTTTAATATTTTTCTGTTACACTCATAAATTTTGTTGAATGTTGGTTGGATGCTTTTGATATAGAGAGACTTGAGTATTTGGAGTTTGTTTTTTTTTGTGGTATAATATATTGGTGTTGTAATTTCCTGGATTGTGAAGGTGGACAGTAATGTGTTCAAAACGTTGCCCAATAGATCTTGTATTTGACAAATGAAGTTCGAGACATCTTTTTATATATATATATATATATATATATATATATTAATACAAATCAAAATAATAAGCTAAAACTTGGAGGAAAAATTTACTCTGTTATCTGTAATAATTGTCACAAGGAATATATAGGAGAAACCTCAAGGAATTTAAATAAAAGATTATATGAACAGAAAAGGGATTTTTTTACAAAGTAACACACTAAATGCACTAGTTACTTACTGTAATGAGACTGATCACAATTTTGATATTAGAAAATTTTATTCTAATTAAAAGATAAAACACTGGGACAAAAATATTTAGAAAGCGCTTTATTCGTTAGATCAACCACAGTAAATATGCACCCAGGTTCTTACAGTTCACTATTCTTTACAGATCTTCTATTATCTTAATGTAGGATATTTAATAAGTTATGGCAGCAAAAAAAAAAAAAAGAATCTCAGTGAGATCAGTTGTATTCTATACCCAAAACACATTAAAAAAATCATCTTTAAATTTAAAATTCCCAGTATCATTTGTTCATGCTCACATATAATTGCATCAATGTAAATATAATCTAATAAAGTCCTAAAGGATGAAACATGTCACGTGTCCCTTTTGTGAGTCATACATCTTTCCCCCTAAAATTATTCTTGATATATAAAAAATTATATATCCTCCCATACATGGCTGTATCTGACTACCGAGCACACTGGGCATGTGTCCGCGCCAATCTGTGCAATCATAGTGAAAATCCGAGCAAGGAAAAATGTCTTTGTAAGAAATCAAACTAAACAATTCACAAAGAAAGAAAGAAAGAAAGAAAGAAAGAAAGAAAGAAAGAAAGAAAAACGAAGAAAACATTCGAATGGACGCAGTAAAAATATGTTTATTTATTAATTTTGGGAGAAAAAACTGGTTATACTCAGAAAGTCCAAACCCAATTTCCTGCTTACATTCATGTTCTGTGCCTAATTTCCATTGGAATAGCCGAAAAAATTCGCAAAAATCATAGTTTCTGGAAACGGATGACACTGATGATGCCATCACATTGTCAACTAATAAATCCGGGCAATTTTCTCTGTGCCCGGTGTTTTTTAGCATCAACTACAGCTCTGCTCCCATATATATATATATATATATATATATATATATATATATATATATATATATGATTAAAAATGACTGACAATGTTTTTGCCATGATACCCATTGGTCTTCTAATACAACAAAATAATTTAGTACTTCTACTTGATAACTTTAAAAATTAAACATCTGGTTAATAATACTTTTTCCTTCATAAGCTCAAATCAAGGAATTTTTATTTGACTCACATGGGATCTTCTAAAAGTCTTACTAATCAATTATCAGATTTTGGAAATGTTGGAAATTTTGAATTAGCTAATTAAAGTCATCATTTGATTAAAATAATTTTTTAAAATCTGATTTGAAATTACCAGATAATTATTATGATTTGAAGTTTCACGTTTTATAATCATCCTAAGCAGACTTTAAATTTCTAGAAAATAATAATATTGGTAGTGAGTGAATCAAAGAATTATAATGATTCACTGAATTCAAAATTCCTGAAGGACGTCTCAACTGTCTGCTTTTATTAAAAAGGGGCTTTAAGTTCTTGTTTGATTTAGTTAAATACAACAATGAGTGACAATATTTAGTTAAATGTTGTATATCCTGGCATTAAAAAAATTACTTTTTTTTCTTAAATAAGTTTTAAAAATTTATCCGGCATCCTACAAGACAAAAGTAACTATTTTTTTTCTTTAATTTTATGTTTACTAGAACTAGAAATTATTTTGCAACACACTGATGCATTATGAAATCCTCACAGTATTTAGTATTATTGACGTTATCACTAACATTTTTGGTTGAATTTTGCAAACTCTACATTTCGTTTAATTTTGCAAACAAATCAATAAATTTTGAGTAAGATGATTTGTTTGGAAAAATACGTTGACTAAAACCCAACTTTGTAGTTTAATAATTTCTTTATGGTAAACAATATTCTTAAAGATTTTTTTTTCAACAGTAAAAAATAAATTCTTAGGATTTCTTACTCTCGAGTATGCAACATACAACTGGCCATATGTAAAAATTTCTTTCTGAAGACAAATTCCAACTTTTTGAAGCTTTTGGTGTTGTGATTTGTTTATAGTTCTTGCAAATAAAAGGCAGACTGGAAACTGGATAATTGTGTGTATAAAAACTTAAATAAAAGATATGCACAAAACAATATTGTATTATTATTAAATAAGTATTTGTTATTATAATCATTAAATTGTTTTTAAAACAGTGGGAGTATTTTGCATGTTAAATGATAAAACTTAATTGTTCTCCAAAAATGAAAGAAATTTATTGTACTAAGTGATGCACCCTAGTAAAACTAACTGTACTTTGTACCCATTTACCTGTCTGCACTTCTTCCCAAAATTTGGTTTAGATCAGTCACTGTATAACTATTTTAGAGGGTGACACATATAGTTGAACGGACTAGTGGAAGTCACAGAATTTTATATATAGCTGATAGATTCTTTATTCACAAAATTTGCGAGTAAAAAATGAGTTGCATCTTTGAGGCCAGTTCATCCTTGATAAATGGCAAGTAATTATAATTCAGTCAACAAAGACTGCTTAAGTTCCATTCTTAAGAATTTGTAAAAAAAGTCTAGTATGTGTTTCACCTCAAATAATGTGAGAATAGACTTTGTACTCTGGGAGAAGTCAGAAAAACCAGGTGCAGTTTTGATGCAGAGATGATTTCCTGGCTGCCAAGTGCAGATCCATTTGATTGGTCCAGCTACACCTGGGATGTATGTGTGAGAAAGAAATTTATTTCAAGAAGACATATAAACACTCACCCTAGGGAGGAGAAGGCAGTCTCTCTATCTCAGACATTGCAGATGAAAGTGTAAGGTCCATGTTTGAATGAGGAGTTGATAATTAAATCCAAAGTTGAATGAAATGTCATATACAAGGGGTTCAGTCTTGTGTTCATAATTCATGATGTTAATAAAAGCGAAGAAAATTAGTTAAAGAGAAGGAAAGAAACAAAATGCAAAGAAAGGGAGAGAGAAAGAGAGAGAGAGAGAGAGAATGGGAAAAGCTTTGTCTCACTCCTGTATTCTTGCTTTCCTGATGGCTACGACCTCCAGAAATTTAAAAGCAAAGTTAATACTCACCTACTAACCACTGGACTCTAGCTCTCTCCCCTACCCTGTATAATCTTCACTTTCTCTCCGCCCATGTATCTGTCATTGCACCTGCTTTCTCAGCTTTCTATTGTTCCTTTCTAACTAGCTTGTACTCCTCACTCTTTTCTAATTAATCTTTCTACATTTATGTAACCCCCTGCACATCAGTGGCGTTTCTGCCTTGCTCGGGGTGAAATGATTTAAAAAAAAAAAAGAAAAAAAAAAAAGAGAATGAGAAAGTGAGATGGTATCAAGTTGGGGGAAAACAGAGAGATGACAGGAAATCAGAAAGAGTAGATATGTAACACAAACACACACATGTACACATACATCATTTGAGAGAGGGAGAAAAAACAAAGGAAAAGAAGAGGAATCTAAAATTGATGACAGGAGAAGATAAAGAAAGAGAACAATGATTAAGAGAGAAAAAAAAATGGAAGTAAAATCAGATGCAAAATAGGAGTAAGAAAGACGTGTGTGTGTGTGTGTGTGTGTGTGTGTGTGTGTGTGTGTGTGTGTACTTTATGCCTATATCACAGTGAAATACCAAAGTTAAGCAATATTGAGTCTGATCAGTACCTAGAAGGATAACAGCTTATGAACACCACAAGCTGTGAGCTTGGGTATGCGGATGGTATGATGGGTAAAAACTTGGAATGTGAAACTGGAAAGCCAAATTTGAATTCCTGTCAAGTTCATTACATTCAATTATGCACTAATGCCCTTGGAAGAGGTATGAATTGATCACTTTTCCTCAGCTATGGGTTAAATAAAAAGACAGCCTGAGTCCTATAGCCCTAATTGTCAACCAGTCTACTGCAAAAAGTAATCGCAACCAGCTACCATGTCAGCCATGAATCAAAGAGAGACATGATTATCCAATATATATATATATATATATATATATATAAAAATCAAAATGATAACTAAATAGACTCTGTAAGTATTTAGGCTGTAAATTTATACTAAGATAAACAAAAACCACTAACAAACAGAACCTAATTCCGTTACAATCCGGTGCACTGAGGCGTCGGATAAAAGGGGAGAAAAAAAAGAAATCCGTGGAATAAGAACAAAACATTCAATACTCCGCAGTAAAGAAAAAAACCCCAAACGGAACCAACCACAAGAAAAAGTGCTCGATACAAAGTACAAAAGATATACAAAAGTAGAGCAAAGACACACAAAAAAATCTCAAGCGAGCCAAAACCTACCGCGGTTTCACACTACGGATCGTCAGGGCCAAGGCCTTTTTTGTGTATATATATATATATATAAACAATTTAGGCAGACACATTATTTCATGGTAAATCGGATGTATAGGCCTATTTCAGGCGAACTATCACCAGCTTCCATCTTTATTTTACAAAAGATTTTACACGAATCATGTAAAATTTGTGTAAAATTCTTTGTAAAATAAAGATGGAAGCTGATGATGGTTCACCTGAAATAGGCCTATGCTTCTAATTTACCATGAAATAATGTGTCTGCCTTAATTTTTCTTATATTTGCTCTATATGTATTTATATACATATATATTTAGAGCTCTCTTGTTATCTTAACACTGTATGTACAGGATACTCCTTTAGATTCTTCTATACCCACACTGCATGCGTATATATATATATTATTACAAATAAAAAATGACACTTAGTAGTAGGCAAAGCTTTATGTAATTGTTCAGTTCACCCTTCAGGAGATATCTTTATACTATTTCGATATAATTAATTTATAGGCTAGTTGGGATGTTTTTATTATTGGCATCAGGTTTTATGTTTTTGTGTCTGTTTTAAATGTGAGGATCATTTTGCCTTTTTTATTATTTTCATGTCAGTTCATTCATATATATATATATATATATATATATATATATATTTATATACACACACACATACATATATATATATATATATATAAGGAGAGAGAGAAAGAAATTTTAAAAAGTACCAGTTCATTCATATATATATATATATATATATATATATTTATATGCACACACACACACACACACACACACACACACATATATATATATATAAAGAGAGAGAGAAAGAATTTTAAAAAGTACCAGTTCATTCATATATATATATACACACACACACACACACATATATATATATATGAGGAGAGAGAGAAAGAAATTTTAAAAAGTACCAGAGAAAACAAAATAAATGATAGAGATAGCAAAAATAGAGAGAGAAAAAAAGAAGAGGAAGTAGAAGGGAAAATTTGAATGTTGACAAAGAGAGAACAAGAGAGTATAACAGAATGAACAAATGAGAAGTGCAAATGTCTGGAGAAAGAGAACAGAAAATATATGACTGATTGAGAGAGAGTTTGTGAATATACAAAAAGAGCAAACAAAGAAGAAAGAGAGAGAGAGAGAAAGAGAGATGGGAGAAAATCAGAGAATGCTATGAGTCAGGAGTGAGGGACAGACAAGAGAAACTATGAGTCTTTGGGTATCTGTCAATGTGAATATTCAACAAACCTTTGTACTTTTCTAGCCATTCACAACCATAAATACGCTAAATTTTGAATGACATGCCATAGCCGACCAGTATTGATTCCCTTCAACAAAATACATTGGTAATTCGTAAGACATATAAGAGTAGTAGTAGTAGTAGTATAGTATACAAGTAAAAGCAAAATGGTATAGCAGTTGTAGTATTTACAGCATTAAGAGTAGTAATAAAATGAATGGTCATGTCACAAATGTTAGCAGCAGCGATTGTTAAAAGAGAACATTTTTTGATCAGTTGTATTCTATAAACTTTATGGGTGATTGGGTAATCAGTAGACAAGTATGTAGAAAAACTTGCTTGACATTTTTAGTTTCCAGAAATATTACAAAATCAATATCTGGCTATCTCTGAGTATGCATCAGTAAGTCTGCAACCTGACATGGAGATAGAAGCTGAATTTTGATCTGAAAATTTCACTGTATAATGTGTAATCTATGCTGAAACTATTACTTTTCAAAAATGCATTGACAGAAAAGGAGATCTTGTTAAAAACTAAATACTGACTTTGTGCTGTGAATTATTTTTCATCATTAAACCACAGACACACACACACACTTACTCATTACATATTTTTTTTTAATCGTATCACCCTGAGCAAGGCAGTAACGCCACTGGTGTGCAGGAGGCTACGTAATAGTGAAAAGATTGGAAAAGAGAAAGCCGGAAACCACATCCTAAACAGGGAACAAGGGATGAGCCTTTTAACCTGTTGAATAGACATGGGTGGAGTGTGAACTTGGCAGTAGATAGATCTGTCTACTCTAATTGAAAAAAAACAAAAAACAAAGTGAGAAGATTGGAAAAGAGAAAGCCGAAAACCACATCCTAAACAGGGAACAAGGGATGAGAAATCAGTGGGAAAATCTTTTTGTCATGATTCTATATCCTACTAACACACAAACACACACACACACATATATATATATATATATTTTTAATACAAATGCACAATATCCAAACTATCAAAAGGAAATACAAAACAATATTTCATAACACTGATATTTTCCTTGTGATATATATATATATATATACACTGAGTGAGTATAGACTGAGGAGAGAAAAAAGAAAATTTTTTTCCGTCCAAACATTAATTTAAAACAGTGCTCGATATATGATGCATAGAGCTGTGAATATTGTAAGATATGATTGTAGAGAAGAGGACATATATAGAAGAAATTATGTACATGTTCTAAAACATAATTTATAATAAATATATATATATATTGTCCTATGTTGGTAGCATGTGTTAAAGTTTCATACACTACACAATCATCAGGTGCATGCACTTGATGATTGCACATTGCATGAGACACTAGTTGTGCCACTGAAGTCGATAGATCTATCTATCGCCCAGTTCACACTCCACCCACATCTATTGAACAGGTTAAGAGGTTCATCCCTTATTCCCTGTTTAGGCTGTGGTTTTCGGCTTTCTCTTTTCCAATCTTTTCACTATTATGTAACCCCCTGCACATCAGTGGCGTTACCGCCTTGCTTGGGGTGATACGATTAAAAAAAAAAAAATTATTGATATATAATTAATAGCTGTTATACTACATTGAAAACTGTTTTATTAACACCTAAATAATATTTTTATATATGTGCATATACTTGAGTGTATGAATATCCATATGTATATTTATTAATTCACATGCCTATATATATGTGTGTCTGTGAGTGTGTGTGTGTGAATTTTTGTACTATATTTAAAATAAAAAATCTTTGGGTTTGCTCATTGCTTAAGAAGTGAGATTTTTCTCACTGAAATAGCTATACAACATATGTAGAATTCGGAATTTTATTTAATATATATATATATATATATAGGATTAATGTGGAAAAGTTTGTCACTTAACTGAGCAGAGTCATTAATATATTGAATTACACCAAGCCCTATATAAATAAGAATAAGACTAGGACACAACAGTAGATTAAAAAATAAAAAGCCCTGAAGAGTGAGAACATCATAGGAGTGCCTTCATGAAATTTTGAAGCCTGCATGACTGCTCAGCTAAGTGACAAAATTCTCCACATTAATCCTATTAAATTTCTTTCTTGATATTGAGCACTTTACAACAAAAACCTGTTTGTTAAAATATCTTTTTATCAGTAAACCACTGAAAAACAATAATTCTGGTACTAAGCATTATCACAACTCAACACAATATATATACACACCCTTGAGCAAATTAATTGAAAGAATTTCTTTAGTTTCCTTTCTTTCACCTTACAGTCAGTTTTAGACCCACTGGAGTGACAGGGTGTAATCGATTTCTATTTTTTTCTCAGTTCAGGTCATTTGTAGTGATGGGAAGTAATATGAATCTATATTCAAGGTGTATGATAAAATCTGTTAGACTTATATTGTGTCATCTGTGATTGCATCAGATTTTTATCACGCCCAGACACTATTGTATCAACTGTTGATTAGTTGTCTTACAGCCATTGTCTGTGATGGGTTTTACTCCAGGGAAGTGTATGAAAATTCTAACACTGCACGAACACACTGGTAAGTCTTACGGAGAGATCATAGATATTGTTGGTGTCAGCTTTTCAACTATCAGTTGTGTCATGAAGGTGAAGAAACAAACTGGATCCATCAGTCCAAACCGTTAAGGGAAATATGATCAGAAGAGGAAACCAATGGCAAGAGATGATCAAGGAAAATGTGAAATATCCGAGGAAGATAGTAATTCTTTTTCAATTAATTTGTGCAATGGTGTGTGTATGTGTGCATATATATAAATGCAAGTTTCATTAAAAATGATTTTTAGTCATTATCAAGAATAAATTTTATGTTACTTTTAACTGAATATATTATTTTATGTACACTCCTGATCAAAAATTTAAGACTACTTAAAAATCTTTAAAAAGAAATTTTTTTTTTACAGATAGATTTTAAACTCCTCCCACATAAGGTTACCAATACTACAATCTAAAAGGTTATGGAAACAAAAAGCTACATTCCAAACATTTTATTTAGAAATTTACATTTTTATAAAATGAGGTGATTTACACATGATCAAAATTATAAGACCAGCGGTATAAATTGTTAGATCTATGGTAATTCCAATGTTTTTAGTTCAGTTAGAGATTAGCAATCACTGCGTAAAGGTGTTACCATGCCTAAAGCAAGCAAACTTACCAAAGTTGAGCATTCTCGAATTCTAGAATTCCATAAGCAAGATTTGTCACAGTGGGCAATCACAGCTAAGTTAAATCTCAGTAAAACTGTGATTTGCAACTTTCTAAAGAACAGTGAGAATTATGGAAAAGCAAAATCCTCTGGTAGGCCCAAAAAATTTCTCCTGCATTGAGTAGGAAAATAAGACGCGTTGTTATGAAAGACAGGGGACTTTCTTCTAGTCAAATTAAGGCAGTCACAGATGCTGATTGCAGTCCTGTAACCATCAAATGACACTTAAGACAAAAAGGCATGGTAAATAAAAAGTGTAAACAAATTCCTCGGCTACTTTCATGTCACAAGTTGGACCGCTTAAAGTTTGGTCGTGAATACCAAACATGGGACGTTGAGAAGTGGAAGAAAGTCCTGTTTTCTGATGAGAAAAAATTCAATCTCGATGGTCCTGATGGCTCCCAACGATATTGGTATAACAAAAACATGCCTCCTGAAATCTTCTCTACACGTTATAGTGGTGGAGGGTCCCTAATGGTATAGGGGTGCCTTTTCTTACAGAGGGACGATGGAGCTCCAGGTGATGCAGGGTCGTCAGAGAGCGGCTGGTTGTGTTAACATGCTACAAAAAGCATTTTTGATGATGGAGGGCCATCGTTTGTGTGGGGATGGATGGTTATTCCAACAGGATAATGCTGCAATCCATGCTGCAAGATGGACCGTGACCTTTCTACAAGAAAATGGGGTTCATCTCTTGGGACATCCTGCATGCTCACCGGACTTGAATCAATTGAAAATGTTTGGGGATGGATGACAAGAGATGTTTATCGAAATGACAAACAATATTCAACAAAAAATAAACTTTGTGAAGCCATCTTCAAAAGCTGGAGCAACATCCCCCACACCTTAATGGAAACACTTATTTCTAGAATGCCTGACAGAATTTTTGAAGTCATCAAAAGCAGTGGAGGTAGACTTCATTATTAAATTTGGTTGTTAAATATTTTCATACACTTTTTGTACAATTTCGTAGAATTTTTGTCTCTGGTCTTATAATTTTGATCATGTGTAAATCACCTCATTTTATAAAAATGTAAATTTCTAAATAAAATGTTTGGAATGTAGTTTTTTGTTTCCATAACCTTTTAGATTGTAGTATTGGTAACCTTAAGTGGTAGGAGTTTAAAATCTATCCATAAAAAAAATATTTCTTTTTAAAGATTTTTAAGTGGTCTTAAATTTTTGATCAGGAGTGTATGTATCTAGAGGATGTGCATTGTGGTGAAGTGGATATTGACTCGGAATGAAAAATTAGGGAGCCAAGTTTGAATTTCAGTTGAATTCGTTGCATTCAATTATGCACAAATACCCTTGGAAAAGATATTAATCTGTCTTTTCCCTCCAGTTATGGGTTAAATAACAAGACAGATTGGGTTCCATAGCCTTGGATGGCAACCAATCTACTGCAGAAAGTAATGGCAACCTACTGCAGGATAATCTTTTGCCCAGTTAGTCATGTTTCTTTCGAGACATGAACGCCCAAGCATGTATCACATATGGCACTTAACTGATTGATCTAGAATTATAAGAATGTTTTATTTTCCAAACACATTGTGACTGTGTTCATAGTTGATATTTATTGAGTGTTGGCTTTTTCTTTTTTATTTATAATGCTTCCATTATTTTTAGCCATTTTTACATGTGGACAATGCTATTATATTTGTTTTACTGACAAGTATGTTGCGGATAGATTTTGGAAGGTCTCCATGTATATTTAAATGAGACCTTATAGAGCTATGGTCAGAGAGATGTAACATGAGTCTTCCTGTTAAATATGTTGTAGTAAATCCAATTTATGAATTTGAATTGATCAGGAACACAATTATTTAAATGCATAAATAATATTGGTTCCCTGTAATTTAGATATTGCAAGTGAATTATCATTTTTGAAAATGAGGTCAGCGATGTTAAATTTTTGTAATAGATAATTAGTTTAATTTAACTTTCTTATTTTTGTCACCTGGAGTTGTGTATTTCTTTATCATATTTTTAAATGGAGATTCATCTTGCTTATAGTTATTATGCATTTGATTTTTATATACATGCTGAAAGTAACACTGACATCTCATTTTAACAGATATATTTACCAAAATTACAAAAAAATAATTTTGTTCAATAAAATTGCTATTGGCTTTAACCACAGACTCCAGATGACTTCGGAATCTTCTTCATATCTTCTGGATAGTCTCTTTATTTAAGTTGGTAAATCTGCCATAATCCTTGCTTTCAGTTCATCTTTGCTGTTGAAAAGAAGTTTTGTTAGTATAATGTTCATCTGTGCCCTACATATAATAATCAAGTTGGGGGTGCAGTCTGGGGAGTTAAATGGCCAGATGTTAGGGGTGATATGGTTGTAGAAATTATCCGACATTCATAAATGGGTTCTCTGGCTTGAGTGGCATGGTGCAGAGACCTCTTGCCAGACATAGGGTATCCCAGCACCCAACCTCTTGACTCTGGACAGCAATACTGCCTTAAGGCACCTGATGTAGGCCTCTGGGTTGAGTCTGAGATCTTGTGGGAAGATGAATGGCGTTCACTAGTCATCACTCTTATCACCTTCATAATCACCATTAGACTTATTCAACTGTACTGTTATCTTTTCTGTCTTCTTTCATTGTAATTCTCTGTGCACCAGTGGCAGTACTGCCTTGCATGGGGTGAAATGATTATAAAAAAATTGCCATCACTGCCTTCATTCTTATTCCAGATCATACTTTCTCTTTTGAAAAGGTTTATTTTGAGTTCTATTTCTTGGAATACTTGGTAGAGGATGTTGGCTTTCTGTTAAAGATATTCCTTATCCCAACAATGAATACCTACGTCATCAGCATTGTCCCCTTCTCCTATATGAAATTTTCAAACAATTCAGTTTTGGTGATGCTCAGCCTGTCAATCAATTGACTGTAGTTTCATAGTTTTTGACCAACAAAGGTGCACTTTGGTCTTTCTTACTGTACCTCATCTAATCCAGAGAACTTCAGCTTTAGACTGTAGAAAACTGGCACCTGTTTGCTAAGCCTAAGGAATCACACTCCAGTTTTGTTGGGTAGTGAGTCAGATTAATTTGAATCTTAGATTATTGTTACTGTATTTCACCTAATCCAGAGAACGTCAGCTTTGGACCATAGAAAACTGACACCAGTTTGCTTAGTCTAAGGAATCACATTCCAGTTCTTTTAGGTAAAAAATCAGATTAATTTGCAAAGGATAAAAAATCAGATTAATTTACTTGTCTTTAGAGTGTTGAGCAAACTAGTCTGTAGTAGTGTATGATTAGAATTTTCAGAGAACATTAGTCTGGCTATAGACCAAGTGTTACTCACAGAACAAGATTACGTGCATAATATCAGGAAGCAAGTGCAGGTAGCATAATGGTTATCAGTGCAGAAAATGAAATTGGTATTTCGATTTGAAATTCTGACCAAATCTGTGATGTTCAATTTAGACTATGTCCTTGGAGAAAACACAAATCCATCTTCCTCCAGCTATAGATTAAATAAGGGAACAAATTTAGCTATCTTGTTTTGATAAGTCTAAGAGAAGAAAAATTCACTTCAAATGCTTACTACCCTAAATATCTTCTTTTTTTTTTTATAATCATATCGCCCCAAGCAAGGCATTTTACTGTCACTGTTTTGCAGGGGGTTATATAGGAGAAAAGTTATGAGAAAGAGTAACAGGTTACAGGGGCTGTCAGGAAGTGGGTAAGAGAAGGATGAGAATACTGATGAGAGTGGAGTGGACAGAGAAAGGAGCATGAGAGAAACGATGCAGGTTAGTGAAATAGGAGATGACTACTGACTTTACATTTAAATGCTTAGAGATTGTAGCTGTCGGGAAAGCAAGTAAATGGAAGAGAATTTCACAAGTGGGAAGTGCAAGAAAAGAAGCTGCTGGAGTAGAATTTGTGTTTACATTTTATTGGTTTCACAGTAAAGGGGTGGGATTCTGCACTGGATTTTGTCAAGGACACCTAGGCGGATACCAGGAGCACCTGATCAGACATGGCAGCAATATTCAATGCATGGGCGGATGGTAGATATATACATGTGCAGGATTGTTTCAGATGGGAAAAACTTCCTGGCTCTACACAGAGAACTGACTTTCTTAGCAGCGGATTTAGCTATGGATTCTATATAGTCATTCTACTTGAGGTTTGTTGTGAAAGTTAACCCGAGAAGGAGCAGTGTTTTGCTTTCAGAGAGACTAGCCTGATCCATGCTAATGTGGGTATGAGCGATTGTCTGTGATGGTTAATAGATAGCAGCTTTGTTTTGGAAAAAGCTTCAGAGAAAAAGAAGAATACTGGGGTAAATCTTCTATAATGTCTAAAATAGATCCCCTTATCATCAGCAAGAACAACACTTCAGAAAAATCCTGATTGTATAGGACCAACATTATTTTTTTAATTAAAATCCCCATAGGGAAATGTATTCCTGATGAAACCAAATTCAAGAATAATTATGTTGGTTATGGTAAAACTTGTGTATCAAGATAGCTAATCTAATATGTCTTAGACTAAAGCTCCATAAGGACCCACTTAAGTCAACATGAAAAAATTCCAACTTTGATATGCAAAATATTCATCATGAACACCAATATAATACACACCATAACTGTAAAAAAAACATCTAAAAATAATAGAAACACTCTATATCACATTTTAAAAAAACTTAACAAGGAATATGGATATAATATAATGACTATGGTCAATAAATAAAAATGTCTGTTTCACCAACCTACACACCAATTGCAATACCACAAACAGCTTTGATACATAACTTTAATAAATTAGATGAAAGTGCTTCAAACAAACATGTGTATGTGTGAGAAAGAGAGAGAGAGAGAGAGAGACTTATAATTTCTTGGAAAAGTCATTTTTGAGTGTAACAGGTCATAATCAAGAAGGCAAGGAAGCAAAGATGAACTCGTCCGAATCACCCTAAATTTTCTTCCTTCTTTCATTGATGAAACTGCAATATAGGTAATTATTAAACATTTATAAATTCATTTGATGCACATGTTATTGTGCAATATTATTGTGCAATATTAACAAAAGAACCATTAAACTATCGCCCGGTTCACACTCCACCCATGTCTATTGAACAGGTTAAGAGGCTCATCCCTTGTTTCCTGTTTAGGATGTGGTTTCCGGTTTTCTCTTTTCCAATCTTCTCACTTTTTTTTTTTTCAATTGGAGTAGATAGACTAAACTATCGCCCGGTTCACACTCCACCCACGTCTATTGAACAGGTGAAGAGGCTCATCCCTTGTTTCCTGTTTAGGATGTGGTTTCCGGTTTTCTCTTTTCCAATCTTCTCACTTTTTTTTTCAATTGGAGTAGATAGACTAAACTATCGCCCGGTTCACACTCCACCCACGTCTATTGAACAGGTGAAGAGGCTCATCCCTTGTTTCCTGTTTAGGATGTGGTTTCCGGTTTTCTCTTTTCCAATCTTCTTACTTTTTTCCCAATTGGAGTAGATAGACTAAACTATCGCCCGGTTCACACTCCACCCACGTCTATTGAACAGGTGAAAAGGCTCATCCCTTGTTTCCTGTTTAGGTTGTGGTTTCCGGTTTTCTCTTTTCCAATCTTTTCACTCCTATGTAGCCCCCTGCACATCAGTGGTGTTACCGCCTTGCTCGGGGTGATATGATTAAAAAAAAAAAAAAAAAAAAAAAAGCTTTAAGCTATAAGAATATATTCATGCAAGACAATGCTTCTTCACATCCTACAAATTAGACTGCTGCTCACATTGCTAAATAAGATTTCAAAGACACCAAATTAATGAAAAGATTCCCAGATTCTTCAGATATTAATCCAAGGTCTCATAGATAGAAAACAAGTGTTCTAACCATTTGGTCATGTTCCCAAAATATATTCCAGTTCATACACACAAACATATATATATATGCACGCACATGCACATATATACATGCAAATATATTTGTGATTCAGTAAAAACAACCAGCAAGGGAATTTTATTAATTTTGGATTTAATTTTTCCAGTATACTTACATGTTTTCTTTTTGCTGGAGATAAAGAGTGTAAAAATATTCCATAATGTTTGACTTTCCAAGCCCTTTCAGTCATTTCACTGGCCATTTTCAAGGATGCTATTTTTCCAAAATTGTGTTACAGTTAAAACATAAAGATAAAATAATTACATTGGAAAAATAACATCCTTGAAAACAAGGCACCTCACTATAAGAGAGGCACTATATATCAAATAATTTTCTCCTACCATCAACCTTTCATTATTTAACAGTGAAAATGGAGTTTTGAAAGTTTTTTAAAAAATAGACTGCCCGGCTGTCTACGTCGCATGATAGCTTTAAAGAATGCTCCTTTTCTTAAAGGTTCTTATGAATTATCATGGGATGAGTAGTTTCTGAAAAATTGCTGGTTGGATTTTTGGCGGAGGGATTGATGGGTGAAGAAAAAAGAAACATAAGAATATTGGAAAAATTAAATAAAAAATTAATAAGATTTTTCTTGTCAGTCATTTTCAATGAAACATGTTTAAAAAAAAATGGCTGCCCAAATAAACAAATATATATATGCATACAGACATCTACATGCTTGCACACACACACACACACACACATATATATATATACATGCACAGATTCATATAGGTATATATAAATTTATTTGAACATCATTTTTAATTGATACTCATATTTGAGTAGATATTCTGTTTTTAAGTAAATAGTATATTTATATATATATATTTCTACCAGCCTGATTATTTATGAAACATTTTTTTCGGAAAATGCATATCATTTGGCAGGATTTGAACATGCAACCTCTAATGACATGGGGAAAGCCACTAATTTATCTGGTGGTGTGTCTTAGACCACTCAACCACAAATAATTCTACAGTCTAAACGAAGACAAATGAAGGCTTATATACACAATTTTCAATTTCACATAAATAATTATCTCTGCTCTGAAATGAGCATTAATTAAAAACAAATAAAATAAAACAAATAAATTAAATATATTGGTTGTCAATTCCATTTCATTAATTTGCAATTACTGTGGTTAAACTGAAGAATATTTTACCACACTAATCGAGTATTATGTATACACCAAAATATACAAACACTCAATCATATCCAAAAACAGAAAATAATATAACAACCACCAAAACAAAAAAAAAACACACACTAATGAAGCCTACAAATACAAATACACACAAGAACGTAAACACCCAAGCTTGATCTAAAAAGAGAAACTCTTAAGGGGTCAAACACACTAACATGCTAAGAAAAAAATCAAGCCAATGAAAGAGGTCAATATAACAAAGATATCAGCCTACATAAGAAGAACAATACAACTAAAAAAAAAGCAATTAAGTAAGCACCTATTCAATATAAAACAATTATGCAGACACCCACTCACACAGAAATTAAAAATGCATTAAAAAAAATAAACACATGCACAATGAAAATAAAAATAAAGAAAAAGAAACTAACCAAATGCAAACAAAACCACAAAATATCAAATCACACTGAGTTTCTTATAAATAAGAAAAAAAAAACAAGACTCATCAGCAAGAAACCCAGCCCTAATGAGCAAAGGCAGGAAAACAGTGTTCTGCAGAATTTTCAAAGTCAGCATGAACCTGCTCAGTTAAAGTGACAAATTCTTTGCACTAAAACAATATTGCCCGGTTCACACTCCACCCACATCTATTGAACAGGTGAAGAGGCTCATACCTTGTTTCCTGTTTAGGATGCGGTTTCTGGTTTTCTCTTTTCTAATCTTCTCACTCTTATGTAGCCCCCCGCACATCAGTGGCATTACCGCCTTGCTTAGGATGATATGATTAAAAAGAAAATATATATATATATATATATATATATATATATATATATATATTTATTTATTTATTTATTTATTTTTTCCTTAGTGACAACTCATACTTTCCCCACAAGCCATCTAGTTTGTTTCAATAGAATACAAAATGTTGTAATAAGGCTTGTATTCTTGGTATATAAATGAATGAAATATAACTGTCAGCCTGTATTACGTGGCTGGGTTTGGGGATTTGTGAATTTGCTGTATGGTATGCCTAAATAAACAAAAAACTTAAATTATTGGTAGGAAGCTACCTACTAGTTATCAGTACCAGAAAAAAACCCATATACACTCCTGATCAAAATTTAAGACTACTTAAAAATCTTTAAAAAGAAATATTTTTTTTACAGATATATTTTAAACTCCTACCACTTAAGGTTACCAATACTACAATCTAAAAGGTTATGGAAACAAAAAGCTACATTCCAAACATTTTATTTAGAAATTTACATTTTTATAAAATTAGGCGACTTACGCATGATCAAAATTATAAGACCAGGGGTATAAATAGTTAGATCTATGGTAATTCCAATATTTTTAGTTCAGTTAGAGATTAGCAATCACTGCGTAAAGGTGTTACCGTGCCTAAAGCAAGCAAACTTACCAAAGTTGAGCGTACTTGAATTCTAGAATTCCGTAAGCAAGGTTTGTCACAACGGGCGATCGCAGCTAAGGTAAATCACAGTAAAACTGTGATTTGCAACTTTCTAAAGAACAGTGAGAATTATGGAAAAGCAAAATCCTCTGGTAGGCCCCCAAAAATTTCTCCTGCATTGAGTAAGAGAATAAGACAGGTTGTTATGAAAGAGGGGGGACTTTCTTCTAGTCAAATTAAGGCAGTCACAGATGCTGATTGCAGTCCCGTAACCATCATATGACACTTAAGACAAAAAGGCATGGTAAATAAAAAACGTAAACAAATTCCTCGGCTGCTTTCACGTCACAAGGTGGACTGCTTAAAGTTTGGTCATGAATACCAAACATGGGACATTGAGAAGTGGAAGAAAGTCCTGTTTTCTGATGAGAAAAAATTTAATCTAGATGGTCCTGATGGCTTCCAGCGATATTGGCATAACAAAAACATGCCTCCAGAAATTTTCTCCGCACGTCATAGTGGTGGAGGGCCCCTGATGGTATGAGGTGCCTTTTCTTACAGAGGGACGATGAAGCTCCAGGTGGTGCAGGGTTCTCAAACAGCGGCTGCTTATGTTAGCATGCTACAAAAAGCATCATTGATGATGGAAGGCCATCGTTTGTGTGGGGATGGATGGTTATTCCAACAGGATAATGCTGCAATCCATGCTGCCAGATGGACTATGACCTTTCTACAAGAAAATGGTGTTCATCTCTTGGGACATCCTGCATGCTCACCGGACTTGAATCAATTGAAAATGTTTGAGGATGGATGACAAGAGATGTTTATCGAAATGACAAACAATATTTAACCAAAATTAAACTTTGTGAAGCCATCTTCAAAAGCTGGAGCAACATCCCCTGCACCTTAATGAAAACGCTTATTTCTAGTATACCAGACAGAATTTTTGAAGTCATCAAAAGCAGTGGGGATAGAACTCATTATTAAATTTGGTTGTTGAATGTTTTCATACACTTTTCATACACTTTTTGTACAATTTTGTAGAATTTTTGTCTCTGGTCTTATAACTTTGATCATGTGTAAATCGCCTCATTTTATAAAAATGTAAATTTCTAAATAAAATGTTTGGAATATAGCTTTTTGTTTCCATAACCTTTTAGATTGTAATATTGGTAACCTTAAGTGGGAGGAGTTTAAAATCTATCCATAAAAAAATATTTCTTTTTAAAGATTTTTAAGTGGTCTTAAAATTTTGATCAGGAGTGTATATAATAGGATATATGATATTTAATACATCGAAGTGATAATTGAAAACTTGTATGTACAGAGTTGCTTGTATTTTATGACTGGGGTGTATGAGGCTTGCCAAACTCCTCTCTATAACTAGACTTTTCAGTATTAAAATACAGGGTGATTTTTTTAGAGCATTTTTCAGGAAAAACATGTGTCTTCCTAAGACAGGCAATATGGTAAATATATTTTATATTTTCTTTATTTCTGAGATGATGTATTGTAATTATTTACACTATTTACATGGTTCAGACTGTTGTCCTCATCTTTATTGTTATATTCATAACGTTTCAGTCGTTATATGCGCTAACATTCTCCTGAACCCTTTATTTCAATCACTGGGGTAGATTACTCTTATTCCATGTGTCATGCCACTTCCGGATGTCACAGTTATCTACATTTAACTCAACTCTTTAAGTTTTTTTTTCCCCCCACTGCTGTAGTCAGGTATTGAACTCGCAACAGCCAAAATGTTGTGAATATAGTAAGAAAGATGAGAACAACAGTTCAAATAATGTAAATATTTTATGTTGTATAACTTTATATATAGTACAGCACTTTATATAAGTGGATATATAATAAAAACTAGCAGGATAGCCCAGTGTTGCTCAGGTGTTATGAAAGCTTTAAAACTAATCCATGGTCCTGGAGCTCAGACTCTTTGGGCATTGGCATGAAAGACTAAAAAGCAATAGTTGTTTCCAGTTAAAGTAAAACCGTAGACTGAAAAAAAAAAATGAATGGATATAAATCAAATTCTGATTTCCTGGTATCAATATCAAATACATTTTTTTCGTCGTAAACTGAATTTTGAAGGCTAAATAAGTCCTCTGAGTAAATGGTATCATGGCTGAGACTAAGAACTACAATTATACCTACTTAGAGTCAAACCCGAAGCAAAAATTAAAATAAAAGGGCTGAAAAAATACAGACATACAGGCAACTAAACAGACATACACACAAACATCTTGCCTTTTATATATATATTATCGATTTTCTGCACTATTGTAAGAACTGCAACCTTGAAACTTCTGAATATCGTTTCTTATGTCTTTGTCTTTGAGTGTATCAAATTTGATTAAAATCGGACCACTCCTTCTATAACCCGATTTTTTTAATTATCGATTTTTGATATTTATCGGAGTACTTCAACACAAAACCTAGCTAAGAACACTCGCAGACGCTTAGCGTACAATTGTGTAAATTTTCAAGAAAATCAGTTCACCCGTTTTGAAGTCTATAGGTAACGGACATACACACACACAAAGTTCCATTTATAAATAAGTTTAGATAATTCTCAGTGATTACTGATTACTGGTATCATTTCTTTTAATTTATATTTAGTGGACATACATGTCCGTCAACATCTGAGTTTTTTAATATGAAAACATTGACTGACAATAGAAAGTGTGTCAAGATAAAGAGAAAAAGACAATAATTTTGTACAGGTAGATAAATACATAGATAATGAAAAGGCTGTTATTGATAGATAGATAAATAGATAATGAAAAGAATATTTATAGATACATAGATAAATAGATAATGAAATGACTGTTATTGATAGATACATAGATAAATAGATAATAAAAGGCTGTTATTGATAGATACATAGATAAATAGATAATAAAAACACTGAGACAGACAGACAGATAGATAGATAGATAGATAGATAGATAACAAACAGGCTGAGATAGATAGATAGATAGATAGATAGATAGATAGATATGAAGGCATTAAAGTAAATCCAATAGATAGATACATAAGAACAAAGTAAAGTAAATATGATAGATAAATATAAAAAGACTGATAGCCATGGGGAAATTCTTACAATCCCATTCCATACATTTACAGATAGATCAATGCAAAAGCATCAACAAAGATGAGAAAGATTCTGATGGTAATCTATCTCGGATATCATGTTAAATATATTTTCTTCCTGGTGATATTAATCTGCCAATTATTATTCCTTTTTAACTGAACTTTCCTGTTTCTTATTGCTATTTTGGCTGTTTTCAAAAAGAGAAATGCTATTGACACATAGATAAGTTCACTTAGTGCATAAACATGGAAGTAAGAGAACAAAAACATCACTAATGGATCGGCTCATCTTGCAATACAACAATCCAAAGAATATTTTACATCCATATTCATATAGTAATACTTCTGTATGTTACCAAAAGTGTCCATTACATAGAAATATGCAGATTGCCCATCTCAATGTAGTGCACTCTTCTAATGATGTAAAAAAATATATGTAACAATAATTACAATAAATAATTAAGATAATGCTGGAAAATCACCAACCAAATTATGAACAGAGGCAAAGTGGCCCCCAAAGTCATATCCTCCTTAACAGTCAAGGGGAATCTCTTTGCCTCAAACTTTGCCCCAAACTCAAAGTTAGATAACAAAGGCCATCTGCTCCCCAACTTCCCATATCTCACCGAGTACAATTTCAGTAATATACTCATTTCAGTAAAAAGTTTTTAGACTTATCAAAAATTTTGACCCAAAAAAGCCACTGGCCCAGATAAAATTCCAGTGGTTAACCTTAAGAATATCAACCTAGAATTATTCCTAATTCTAGCAAAATTATTTAACTGCTGTTTAAAAGAGAAATCTTTCTTAAGCATGTGGATGGTGACAAATGTATATATGCCTGCTCCTCCCTGTACCAACTTTGCAATGAGGGGGGTTCTGCTGCAAGGCAGGAATCCATGAGACCAGGCATATCGCAAAGCTTTTCTATGAGCAGGCCAAAGGTGGAAATATGGCAGAGGAGAACAGGTACTACCATTTGATCTCAGCCCAAAGTACAAAGAGTATACACTGATGCTATTTACAAACTTTTCCATGGCAGCGAGATAAGGCACATAATCATTTTTAATATGATATCAGTCAGTCAGTTGAGTACCAGATGTGATACATGCTTGGACAATCATGTCTCAAAAGAATGATGACTGACTGGGCAGAAGATTATCCCGCAGTAAATTGCCGTTGTTTTCTGCAGTAGACTGGTTGCCAGCTAAGGCTATAGGACCCAATCTGTCCTATTATTTAACCTATAACTGGAGGGAAGTGATGGATTAATACCTTTCCCAAAGGTATTTGTGATGCATTGTGAGTGTAACTAATTCTCACACATCCTATGTTTAATTTCTTTTATCCAATACTAACCTTGTTAATACTGATCCATATAAGGTCTTTGAAGTGTTTAGTATTTATCAAACCAACATCTTGAATTTTTATGATGGATTCAGGGTATGTGTCATCACTGCTTTCATTCCAATTCCAGATAATAGTTTCTCTTTTGGAAAAGTTTATGCAAGGAATGCAAGGAATTCAACTGGAATTCAAACTCGGCTCCTGATTTGTCATTCCGAGTTGATATCTACTGCACCACAATGCATATTCATCTAATTTACTGAATACACACTTCAGATGCTTGTCGTGTTCTATAACTGAACCCTCCTCTACCAACTGTACTAAGAAAAAGTACTCAAATCTTTCCAAAATAGAAATTATGATCTGGAATTGGAATTAACGCAGTGATGGCACATACCACGAATCCATCATAGAAATTCAAGATGTGCATTTAATAAATACTAAGATCAAAGATTCAAATTAATCTGACTTTTTGCCTAAAAGAACAGGAATGTGATTCCTTAGACTAAGCAAACTGGTGCCAGTTTTCTACAGTCCAAAGCTGATATTCTCTGAAGTAGGTGAGGCACAGCAACAGAGACCAAAGTGCACCTTTGTTAGTCAACAACTATGAAACTACAGTCCATTGAGCATCACCAGAACCAAATTATTTGAAAATTTCATATAGTGGGAGGGGACAATGCTGATGACATAGGTATTAATAGTTGGGATAAGGAGTATCTTTAACAGAAAGCCAACATCCTCAACCAAATCTTCCAAGAAATAGGACCCAAAACAAACTTTTTCAAAAGAGAAACTATTATCTGGAATTGGAATGAAAGCAGTGATGATACATACCCTGAATCCATCATAAAAATTCAAGATGTTGGTTTAATAAATACTAAACACTTCAAAGACCTTAGTATATGGATCAGTTATAACAGGGTTAGTATAGGAGAAAAGAAATTAAACATAGGATGTGTGAGAATTAGTTTCACTCACAATTCAGATTGCAAGTAAAACAAAAAATCAACTTGAGAACATGAGTCATGTTCTTAAATAGCCTTATTGGATCAAGTCTTTCATTTTGATGTCATATATGGTGACAAACTGATTCAGAAATGTCTAAACTCTCAGTTGTATATAACCACTTTCTAAGATAAATGATTAAAAATGGCTCTGAGGGAGAAAAGCCTGAAGGTCTTTGCAAAGACTATTCTTCTTTGAAGATTGTGGACCGGCACTAGGAATTCACAAACAAAGAACTATACCAAATAACAGAAACCACATCACTTACTATCTATGGTGGTAAGACCTAAAGGAGAGCGTATATAACTCAAAGAGAAAATAATGACATAGTCAAGATGTTGATATTTCACATTAATTCAAATAAAACATTTAGAAGAAACACCAATCCTCTATCTGTCCTGTAATTTGTATACCAAATAACAGAAACCACATCGCTTGAATATCTATGGTGGTAAGACCTAAAGGAGAGCGTATATAATTCAAAGAGAAAATAATGACATAGTCAAGATATTGATATTTCACATTAATTCAAATATATAATATTTGGAAGGAAACATCGATCAGTAACTGAAAAGGGCAATACCAGCTACTGGACTATAGAAACCTATTTTCCTGAAAAATTGTTTTACTATAAATATTTTACAAATTTCAACCAAAACCAGTACAATAAATGCAAAATGTTTTCTTGTGGGAAAACAGCTAATATTAACATTGCCATTATTCAGTCTGCATCAGACAGTTAAGTGCCATACGTGATACACGCTTGGGCGATCATGTCTCGCAAGAGACATGACTGACTGGGCAGAAGATTATCCCGCAGTAGGTTGCCATTGCTTTCTGAGGTAGACTGGTTGCCGACCAAGGCTATAGAACCCAATCTGTCCTGCTATTTAACCCATAACTGGAAGGATAAGATGGATTAATACCTTTCCCAAGGGTATTTGTGTGTAAGTGAATACAATGGATTGAACTAGAATTTGAACTCGGCTCCTACTGTTCTTAAACCACTTTCCATGCTGGAGGGATATCATGTTTTAGTTATTTTCCTTATAATACCTCTTCTACTAATTCATCTGTCTCACCCATGGATTGAACTCATGAACATCAGGTAAACTATAGTAATTAAGCAATGTTTATACACTCATGCTACTAGATTGGCATCTAGGTCCCACCTTTTTATCATAAAAATAGTCATATGTAACTGCCAATTTTACTCTAGCATTTTATTTTCTAACACTTCTCATCTATGGAACTCTCTGCTGTATACTTGCTTCCCTGATAGATACAATCTCTAAAAGTTTAAGGAGATAGAAGATGGCAATTGATGTTGCATTTAGCAACATCAATTGTCATCTTTTATCTCCTTAAATCCCATCCACTACACTAAATCTTTTATCCTTTCTTTGATATATTTTGTACCCTGTTTTTTCTCTCACTGTAATCCCCTGCACACCAATGACAGTTCTGCGTTGTTTGGGGTGAAATGTTTATAAAAAAAAAAAGAGCATTAAAATTAACTTTTGCTTTACAGTATTTACATTATTTGGACTATTGTCCTCATTTTTGTTGCCATTTGTACAACGTTTCGGCCGTTGTATGCTCCGGCCTTCTTTAGGTGCTAGGAATTTCAAATAGAACACTTTATTACAATCACTGGGATATATCATCTCTAACCCTTGCATAGAGCCTCTTCTGGTAGTGATGAGTTATCTCCCTCTAACCCTGTAAGTTACTTGTTCACCACTGCTGTAGCCTGGTAGTGAACTCACAATTCTTTGGGTCAAGTCACAGGAACTAACCAACATCTATATCCACTGAGCCATGTGTCCTTAAGGACAATAGTCAGAATAATGTAATAACTGTAAATACTATCTCATCTCAGCAATATTGACAAATACCTTTTGCTTTGTAGGTCCTGCCACTTTAAGCAAGGCTAGAAGTAGGTAATTTAAAAAACAAATTCATCTTACATGTTGTCTCATAGAAAGAAACTGTCCCCCTACTTCGAGCAATGACAAAAAATAATAAACTCCTTGGTCATCATACAATGGTTCAAAATTGGTAAGCCAAGTTCAAATTCTAGCTTTGTACCCTGAGAAAGATATGAATCCATCTCTTCTCTCACCAGCAAAGAGTAAATAGCAGGACAGACTTGATCCTATAGACTTGAGTGGCAACCAGTCTAGGAGTAGAACAAGTATGAATTCAAAACATTGAACTATGAGTTAAATAGCCTCACTAAACCACAATTAGCTAAGCATGGTCAATATGGCTACAGCACTAAAGACATGATCAGTCAGGGAGGGGTTCCTCCAACAAGAGTAAGGACCTAATTTTGGACATGAACATAAAAATGGTTATTGTTAAACCCAGTGTGAAAAATAAAATAAAATAAGTAAGATATTTTCTAAAACTGAAATTGAGGTATTTGAAATGAGAAAGTACTTTCTGCCACAAAATAAAAATTGAGAAAATTGTGTTTATATTTTGTTGACTTTCGAAATAACTTTTGATCTATTTGAGATAAATCACTCAATTTTATTATAAGGAAGCTAAAAGCATCTATTTAAAAATGCAAACAATTATACTTAACTGATTTTCATATAAATGGTGGAAAGTACCTTCTTGTACTGAAGGTCTCAATTAAAAAAATAAATAACACTCCCTGAAATACCAGTAAAAATTGTTTAAAAAAAAAAACAAAGATGATAAGCTAAAGTTAAAGACTGAATACTCTCAATAAAAGCTGACTTTTTCGACAATGTACACATGTTACTAGACAATAGACGGTAATGTTGTAGCACGTTTTGGTCTCTAAAATGACTTGTACCAGATTAAATAATATTTCCTGTTATGACCTTGGTGTAAGTATTACTCTTATCTTACTCAATTATCCGGCCCAAACAGTCCATGAACTTAGGGGTGGGAGAGGGTGAGAAAAGCCGAAGCACAAAAGCTAGATTTTAAAAAAGGATAAGGTAAATGGAGAGCAAAAAGTGAATGTTAGAAAATCCAGGCTAATCAGCTATAGCACTGTGTAAAGTCTATGTTCAGTTGAAAACACATCAGCATGTGGCGGGCTGTTATGCTGCAATTGATAAAGATATGAAGCATAAAAGCTGGTATATATATATATATGTCTATAGCATGAGTTGGGGTTTCATGCACTATGCAATCATCAGGTGCTTTTTATGAGTTGACCATTCTGAGATTTGAATTTTTGGTTCTTTTTGTGTTGTTTGTCAGAGTTATATTATAATACTATTTTTTAATTGCATAATTTAATCTGATTTAGACTAAAACTTAAACATAAATTTGGAAAGTAAAATCTCAAAAGATAAATTAATCAAAATTTAAATTAATAGGTAGAATATTTTTAGGGCAGTGATTATACATTTTGTGTCTCTCAGTCAAGGGTGATTACTAATATATAAGTAAATTAAACCTAGTGAGCCAACAAATCTACCAAGGTTTCACCTAAACGGATCTTCAGAGAACATTGCCTTTGTTGTTATTAATTAATCGTCTCAGGTTTTTTCTTTGACTATGTGCTGGCTTGGTCTAAATCTCTTTGGCTGATGTTCATGTGCTTAGTTCTTTCTTTTTTTTACAACCCTTTTTTCCTTCCACGTATATATGCGGAGGGTTTTTCAAAATGAGTATAGTGATAAGTTTGTGTTTAACAAGTTAATATGCTCATCACTTCAGACCATGATTTCATTTGTTTTAAATTTCATTAGAACATTAAAAAAATTTTTTTCAAAAAAAGGGGAATTCAACTAATATGAGCTAGAATAGAAATCTTTAGTCTTATCTTGTAAGGGTAACAATGGTTAGGAGAGAAAGAGTTCATTGGACAGAATGAGTGGCCATAAGCTAGGTACACACACCTACCCACCCAAATGCACATGAATATACATACTTACATACATATGTACATTACATACATCATATATATATATATATATATATATATATAGTAATTTTGTTATTACAATGGTTTATAAAAGTGTTATATCACTACAAAAAATTTCATGTTTTAGAACAATACTGTTCTTCTTCAGGTGATATTTTAAAATAGATGGTGAAAATGATTTATTTAGAAAATATAAGACGAATTTAGGGTTACTTGGAAAATTTGGGAGTGGTAGTTAAAGAATGTGTTTGTAGATGTGTCATTATTGTTCATTAAAAAATGAGAATTCCGTTGCACTATGAAGTTGAAGACTTGGGCTGCAAAAGACAACATAGTATCCTGATATCATGAGATGAAAATTTTAATTTTGTCTAGGTAAGATACATAGTGGGACCATACATTATTTAAATCTGTAAATAATAATTTTTAATAGCAGGTTGGATTTCAGGTTTTTTTAAAAATTTAAACTATTTCAAGAGTTAATGGGGCTGGAATGTTTAGGTTAGAATTAGAGTTAAATAATTATAGTATACTAAGGTATATTGTAGTTAAGAAAAACAAACAAGTATTTTGTGGGCCATTTAATTCAGTAAAATTATTTTTATTTTTTAAGTTATATTGGAGCATAAGTTATAAATGAACCATTGTAATTAATTAAAATTTAGAGAAAACGATTTTTGATGTTTACATAAAACTGCCAATTCATCTCTAGGATTCAGTAGTAATTTATTTTTAGAGAACCTTAAGATCTGCAGCTTTTCATTCAGACAAAGGGGGCAGATCTCTACTTTGTATTGAGCACTCTTTATAAAAGTAAATGCATGAACACTGGATTTTAATCTACCTGTTCTTTCACTTGCTTATAATATATATGTGTGTGTGTGTGCATATATGCATGTATATACATAGATATACATCTGCATATATATATATATATATATATATATATATATATTTTTAAATCATATAACCCCGAGCAAGGCAGTAACGCCACTGATGCACAGGGGG
>JBBBDQ010000758.1:0-92500 GCA_037127315.1 Ascarosepion bandense | reverse complement strand
GTTTACATTCTTTAACTACAGCAAAAACAAAATGTTAACATGCTGGAAAAAACTAAATAAGAAATTAATAGAATCTTCCTTGTCAGCCGTATTCAATGAAAAATGCTTGGAATGAAGCTTGCTGCCCAAATACACATTAATAATGGCTGGCCACTTGTATTCAAGGATATCCATTTACTGGGATGGCTATCTAATCCACATTGTAGACACCTGCTCAGGCACACCTGTGTTTATTCAACACCCACAGAGCCCACCTGTGGTTTATACTGCAGCTATGCTGAGCAGACCTTAGTTACAGTTTCTAGGAAAGAGCTCATTATCTAGCATGACCAACAGTCTGAATGAAGCCAGGATGCTCAAACCCTCGGTCACAATGACTTGTGACTTTGAGCTAGCACTGCTCCTCAAAGAGAGCTTACAAGGCTTGGGTCAACTTGTGATATGGTTTTCAGGCACTTTCCAAAGGAGCTGCATGCTGGAATCAACTCCTCCAGATCGATAATATCAAGCAGTCACCTTCCTGACAAATGGACTATGGTGAGGTTCAAACTCAGGCTTCATGGTCAGAAAGTGAATATTCTAGCCACTCAACCATACACACATACTCTACTTTTGTATTGAGCACTTTTTAAAGTAAATATCCAACTGTGGAATATACTTTCATTAGTAATCATTACTCAGATTATATCTAAATCTAAACTTATTTATAAATGGAACTTTGTCTGTGTGTGTGTGTGTGTGTGTGTGTGTGTGTGTGTGTGTGTGTGTCCGTTACCCATAGACTCTGAAATGGCTGAACCGATTTTCTTGAAAATTTACACAGTTGTACTATAAGCATCTGCGAGTGTTCTTAGCTAAGGTTTGTGTCGAGGTACCCCCAATAAATTTCGAAAATCGAAAAAAATTGGATTATAGAAGGAGTGGTCTGATTTTAATCAAATTTGATACACGATAGACAAAGACATAAGAAATGATATTTTTTTTTTTTTTTTTTAATCATTTCACCCCGAGCAAGGCAGAAACGCCACTGATGTGCAGGGGGTTACATAAGTGTAGAAAGATTAATTAGAAAAGAGTGAGGAGTACAAGCTAGTTAGAAAGGAACAATAGAAAACTGAGAAAGCAGGTGCAATGACAGGTACATGGGCGGAGAGAAAGGGAAGCTTATACAGGGGAGGGGAGAGAGAGCTAGAGGCCAGTGGTTAGTAGGTGAGTATTAACTTTGCTTTTAAATTTCTGGAGGTCGTAGCCGTCAGGAAAGCAAGAATACGGGAGTGAGTTCCACAGGCGGGAAGTGCGAGAGAGGAAGCTGCAGGAGTAGAATTGTCGTCTGCGTTTGGCTAACCTGACTGTGAATGGGTGGGACCCAGTTGCCAGTCTGGTTGAACGGGTAAACACCTGTTGAGGAGGCATCAGTGACTTAAGCTCATCCGAGCAGAAGCCATGAAAGTATTTATAGAAGAGACAGAGGGAGGCCACATTTCGACGATGGGAAAGTGGCTGCAGACGAGTCGCCAGATCAGTACCTATCACATTACAGACTCTCCTTTGGAGCTTGTCAAGAACACTGAGGAGAACGGCAGGGGCACCTGACCATAAATGGCAGCAGTACTCCATGCACGGACGGATGGTTGACTTGTATATATGCAGGATGGATTCAGGTGGAAAAAACATCCTGGATCGACATAGTGACCCAATCTTCTTAGCAGTAGATTTTGCTATGGATTCAATATAGTGCTTCCATTTGAGGTCTGAGGACAGGGTAAGTCCGAGGAGGCGTAGTGTATTACTCTCCGGGAGAATCATCTGGTCCATGCTTATGGGAGGCAGAAGAGGTTGCCTGTAATGGTTGACAGACAACAGCTTGGTCTTAGAGGAATTAAAGTTGACAAGCCACTTCTTGCCCCAGTTCACCACAGAGTGTAGATCCCGCTCAAGGTCAGCAGCGAGATTATGTCTGTCCGCCACGACAGGTTTCTTACTGGAGCGGGAGTATATTGTAGTGTCATCTGCGTAGATGCCTACTTGGGACCTGATCTCATCTGGGAGGTCGTTGATGAAAATAAGGAAGAGCGTTGGGCCCAGGATAGAGCCTTGTGGGACACCAGCATTCGTGCTGTAGGACGAAGAGGCACGCCCATTCAGAACGACCTTCATTTTGCGGTTATTTAAGAAAGATTGGATTAGGTCAAGCAGGCGACCGGTAATACCATAACCGCGTAGTTTGCATAGGAGGCCAGGGTGCCAAACCCTGTCGAAAGCCTTGGAGATATCCAGAGCAACCGCGCGAGCCTCGTCAGACTCATCAAGGGCCTGTAGCATGTACTCCGTTACAGTAGTTAGCAGGTCGGCTGTGGACCTGTCAAATCGGAATCCATATTGCCTGTCGGAGAACAGCTTGTGGGCGGTGAGATGATGAACTATTTCAGCATTTATTATAGCCTCGAACACTTTCCCGAATATTGGTAGGAGACTGATAGGGCGATAGTTGGATGGGTCCGAGGGTTCACCACAATTCTTAAAGACAGGAACGACTGAGGAGAATTTCCAGCATGCAGGAAAGCAGGAAGCAGAAAGGCAGTAGTTAAACAGTTTAGAGAGGACAGGGGAAAGTTCAGGGGCACACCTCTTAAGGACTATCACCGGGATTCCATCGTCTCCACACGCCTTATGGGGGTCGAGTTTTGAAATTACTCTGGATACTATTGTCGGGGTAATATACACGTCATGCAGTTTGGCCTCAGTTCTAATAGGGAAGTCGGGTGGGTGCACTCCGGACGAGTCGAGTGTGGAGTTGGATGAGAATCTGCGGGCAAAGCACTCAGCTTTCTCAGCAGATGACGTGAGAACGTCAAATCCATGGATTAAAGGAGAAGTTTCAAGGTTGCAATTCTTACAATAGTGCAGAAAATTGATAATATATATATAAAAGCTTTCATTACACCTGAGCAACGCCGGGCTATACTACTAGTAATATATATATATATTTATTTATTATAAATTATGTTTTAGAACATGTACACAATTTCTTCTATATATGTCCTCTTACCTACAATCATATGTTTGTTTCAGTGTTTGGATTTAAACACTTCCTCAGGGGGAAAAAAACTGCTCTATACACCATATATCGAGCACTGTTTTAAATTAATGTTTTGGACGGAAAAAATTTTTCTTTTTTCTCTCCTCATTCTATACTCACTCGGATATATATATATATATACACACACACACATTGACAGCAATTTTGTAAAGATATACATGTATATCCCCATGTATTAACCATATTATTTGTATGTAAGTGTGGACTATAGAAATGTACTATTTTATCTTAATTTACATGTGTAGACATGAATTACAAGTCATTTAAATTTTTTTTGTAAAACAACAAACTAGTATAAGAAAAACAATTGAGTGTTAATAAAACAATTGGCTTTACAAAAAATTCTAATGTCAAGATATAAGGACAACACAGGATAATATCCTTATCTGAATATTGTCATGTTTATCTACATGTTAGCACAATTTATTTACTATTCTGCTTATAATGCTATAATTAAAGTGCAACTGGATTTGAGATAAGCAGAGACTTAAAATGAAATATCGTTTTTCAATAGTAAAAAAGAAAATTGAAGCCATTGAAATTAGAGACATGATCATGGTTCTCTTTGTGACTATAGCCACTGTATTCTTTGTTTCAGGTGATTTTGTGAATTACCTTGACCGTCAATCCTTTGTATAAGTATCCATGTAATAGATTAAAATATATGAGAGGTGGTAAACATTAATTAATTTAATGATTTTTCAACACTGATATTTGCCTGATATTAAGGTGAAGTAATGTAATTTTTAAATGGGTAAACATACTTAAAGGTACATAATCTAGCCTACTATATACAATAAACCAGTGTTTGTGTGTGTGTGTGTGTACGTACACATGCAAGTGTGCTTTGGTATGAGTTTGTATGTATATAGATCTGTGCATGGACAGTGCCATAAGCATAACATCTAAAAACTACATTACTTATATAAGCTTATACAAGCAAATATATTAGCATAACATGCATATAAATGCAAGTATATTTATCTCTCTCTCTTATATATATATATGTGTGTGTGTGTGTGTATAAAATGTTGTTCTAGAACCAAAATTTTGTTCAATAACCAAGGCTTCTTCATCTTGAATTTTCTGTATAAAAACAGATTTGTTTGATATGTGAGACATTCAAGAAACAAAGTTGCTCTGTACATTAATTTTCTTTTAGTTACAATACAAATAATTACTTTTTCAGCCAGTTTAAAAAATTACCAGGGGTGGTAATTTTGAACTGTTGTGTGTATATATGTGTGTATATATGTGTGTGTAACAACAAGGTTCTGTCTTACAGGTTATTCATCTCTGTCTCTACAACACCACTCATTGAGCCAATCACAGGTCCTTAATAACCATGGCAGAAATGGCACCCACATTCATTGCAGGAAATTGCAAATGCATATTCAGCAGATCACTTCAGTATTTTCTTTTACTCCCATGTGATATGGGAGAAGTAAATCAACCTGGGGGTTCCTGTTAACACCCTGACACCAGACACAGTAACTTACCTGTGTTTATGAAGCTGCTAATTAGACCTTGGACTAACAAATTTGTTTTTTTATGGCTCATCAAACTTTTTCAGCTTATTCAAAACCAGAAAATATAGTAAGAAATTTCCAGAGATAATAATGATTTACAGATACAAGTCCTACTAATTAACCCATAGGTGGCGGGTAAGGAAGGGATTTATACCTTTCCAAAGGGTATTTGCACATAAGCATATATAACGAACCCAACAAGAATCGGAAGTCAGAACTCTGATAAAAATTCCAAGCCTTTATCTATTACATCAAGTGCATATCAAAACTTACACCAACTGATATTCCCAAGTGGTCAACCATCTATCTAGTGACCAGGCTTGATGTTTCTTAACTTTATTGATTGTACAAGAACTGGTGTTTCAACATGATTAGACATTAGACCCTGGAGAACTGGCAACAAATAGCATGGTATGATGAACCACAGTTCCAGTTTTCTTTTGTGTTGATGGTAGGTTTTGGGTGTGGCATAGACCTCATAGAACCATAGTCCAAAGTTGTCAACAAGGCACCAAAATGATTACTAGTTATTTCATGATTGTGTAGGTTGTGTAGGCTGTTCATGTAGCGTATGTTGGGTTTGTTTGTCCACCTAAGTATGCTAGTGCTGAGTGACCACTATGCTACACTGATTTGTGACCACTGTGCAATCATCCCTGTCCTCCATGTACACCAACAATGAAAAATTATTCCAGCAGGATAAAGCACCATGTCATCAGGCCTGAGTAGTTCAGTGTTGGTTTGAGGAGCATTCTGAAGAATTTTTGGCAAATGGTGTTGCTACCACATTTGCATGACATTTCAGCATTTGATAGAGATGCCATTTTGCATACAAGATCCTGCACTTACAATTATCAGGGAGTAGTATTAAAATATATTGAAATTACATGGATCAACATCTCTCCAGAAGTCTTCTAATCACCTGTGGAATCAATAATGATGCTTTGTAGGAAGAAATAGATTCCTACTATATCCATATAGAGCCTCCACTAATTTACTTCCTCAACCCAGAACTTAGCCACATTGTCCAGCCCTTTTTTTGTAGGTAGGGGCATTAACCCTGAGACTCTGCAAAAAAAGTTGGGTTGCATTACAAGACCCTCCTTGTTCATAATTCCCACAGCCTCTAGTAATGACATGGTTTTGGAGAGGATGCAAATAAAAAGAAAACTTATACTTAACATCAGGAAGAGACAGCTGACATTTCTGGGACACGTAATGAGTAAAGAGGGCTTAGAGAATCTAATACTCACAGGATGGATAGAGAGAAAGATAGACAAGAGAAAGTAATGCAAGACATACTTGATGGGCTTGAGCAAGTGGACGTCAGAGCAGGATTTGGGAGAGATACTAAGATGAATGTGTGTTGTGGTACAGTGGTTATCAGCTTGGAATGAGTAATTGTAGAGCTGAGTTTGAATTCCCGTTGAATTCCTTGCATTCACTTATGCACAAATACCCTTGGGAAAGGTATTAATCAGTCTCTTTCCTCCAGTTATGAGTTAAATAATAGAACAGATTGGGTTCTATAGCATTGGCAGCCAACTAGTCTACCGCAGAAAGTAATGGCAACCTACTGCGGGATAATCTTCTGCACAGTCAGTCATGTCTCAAAAGAGATATGATTGCTCAAGTGTGTATCATGTATGGCACTTAACTGACTGTGGGATGTGCGTTGTGGTGCAATGGATATCAACTCGGAACAACAAATTGGGGAACCGAGTTCAAATTCCAGTTGAATTCCTTGCATTTACTTATGCACAAATACCCTTGGGAAAGGTATTAATTCTTCTCTTCCTTCCAGTTATGGGTTAAATAATAGAACAGATTAAATTCTATAGCCTTGGCTGGCAACCAGTCTACCACAGAAAGCAATGACAACCTACTGTGGGATAATTTTCTGCCCAGTCAGTCATGTCTCTTTCGAGACATGATCGTCCAAAGTGTGTATCACATATGGCACTTAACTGACGAAGAGGAAAAGGGTTAAGAGCATCAAGGTATATGGATAAGTGGAGGTCCATGATCGCCTACTTCTCGAGAGGACATGATACATAAAGAAGATTATGCATATTATGTGCCACTTGGAACTGGGAGGGGACTAGTTAAACAGCATATATGAAGTGATTTTTATGGAAAATTTCTATTGTGAACTGCTTTTTGTAACCTAATTCTGTCTTCCTAAATCCTATTAATTTTTTTTTGTCCTTTCTCTCTCTTCCTCTTCACATTGTATTCCACTTCCAGTGCATCCTTGCATTTGTCTGGATACTATAACGCCAACACTGTCTTAGCTACCCACCTTCAGAGTTTAAACACTTACACCAGTACCTCTACAATTTATGTTAGTTAGCATCCTTCTTAGTTTTCCTTTCCTTACCACTGTAAGACTCAAATATTTTAGAGTCTGCAATAGGGTGCATAGGCGGTCTTGCGGTGTAAGGGACATCATCCTGAGGAAACAACCAATGTCTGGAACACTTGGGAGTTTTATATGGAACCCACTTTTCATCACTGGTAAGCACTCGATTGAATACAGATGCAGTACGGTAACAAGAAATCAGTGATACACAGGCTGCCACTCGTTGTCCCTTGTGGACCTCCAACAGCGTATGAGGAAACAACTTGCTCAGTTTGTACATCTTACCTAGGCAGTGTGGGTGAAGTCTAACTGTTTCATCGGAAACATTGAATTGTCTTGAAAGTTCACCACACGTTAGACTACTGTCCTCTTCCATGACCGCCTTTAGGACTCCGTCATTCGAGACCTGTGGTCATCCACTGCAAGGCTCATCATGGAGAGACAAATCTCCCGACTTGAATTTTTGAAACCAACACCTTGCAGTACGTTCATCCACAGCACTTTTCCCAAATGCTTGACATATGCGGCGTAAAGCAAACTGCCCCAAACGAGATCTCTAGACACTTCTATCCTTCTCACAGCTGTGTGGCTTATAACTCATGGCTGGGAACGGTGCATGTGTTTTTTATAACGTCTGATGTTCCTACTTCCGTTTGTCTGAATTTTATAACAATTGCTACACGCATTTTGTACATATTTCAACTTCATTCGACAGAACTTTTTTAGTTACCTTGTAGAACAGAAAAACTTGAGTAAATCAAATACTACTCAAATCCTCCTCTAATGTGGATACTTGTCAGGTAAGAGCAGTCTGTTGTCACTGGTAGGAAAGAGAAGGAAGTACTCTACAACACTACCCCTTTTAGTTAATATTCCCGAACCTTACTGAATATCTTATTTTTACTTGGATTCTGTTGTAGAGCAGCTGAGACCCTTCTAGCGCTCTCAAAGATAGAATAGTTTGTGGAACAAAATAGCTGTATAAATAAAGATTAATAGCAGGAATTTAGATTGTCATTGACAATCTGAGTGGATCAAATGCATGTGTCAGTCATTCACTTTGTTGGACTCTCTACCTTCAGGTGGAAAGGAACCTAGACAATGTTCTGCCAAAAGGTAGAGTCTTGTCTGGAGACAAGCAGACAAGGATTTTTGTCCAGGATTAAGGGTTCAGTGTTCCCACTTAAATAGTCTTGTGCTGCATCTACCTCAGGCATCAGCCATGCGGGGAGGTGGTTGATACCTTTGACTGTCATTAACAGAGGGGTTCAATTGCCTGCATCAGTAGTCCACTTTGTCAGATTCTCTTCTTTCGAGTAGAGAGGAACCCAGACAAATGGTAGAATCTCATCTAGGGAAAAGCAGACAAGAATTTTTGTCCAAGCTTACAGGCTCAGTTTTACCCACATTAAATGGCCTTTTGCAACATCTATCTCAGGCTTCTGCCCACGTAGGGAAGCCATAAATAATTCAGAGTGTCACTGACAATTATTATCGGACTATGCTCTGTGCAATTCTAACAACTTAACCTCTTCTCTCATTCTAATTACTATTGTTCTGTCTAATCTGTGTTTGTTTTGTTTATACTTAATATCCATTAGCAGGGATATTGTGCTGTAGATATTTCAGCATACATCATCTGGTATTTTACTGCCACCTCGCCGATACAACAGATTCACCTCTAGTCAAGTGGTATATTTTCTTTTTCTTTTTCCTACCCATAGTGCCAATATCACTTTGTCTGGTGTTATGGTAGTCATGAGCAGCTTAAATGTGTCATACAGGATTTTGAACAGCAGTGCCATCAACTGGGGAGAGTTTTTATTACAATCTCTTTGCCATAGCTATTTATATGTCTCTTGTGATGATTAGGAATATAAGAAGGATAGAAAATGATTGACCATTGATTAGAAAAGGTTACAATTGAATATTTTCAGAAATGACTTACACAATGGTCATTCTTGGTGAAAACACTGAATGGAACTTACTTAATACATCTGCAATACGGAGGAAACCGAATGTGATACATCTCTGTGGATGTAGTATGGCATGTCTTAGTTATAAAAGTCTGAACTGGTGGAAATAAAGAATGGAGCACTCATCTGAACATTTGCCATGGAAATAGTGATAGAGTAGTGATAAGCATTTGCTTTTGAATCTGTTGGGGAAAGAATCTGCAGACTGGAGGCTAAATTACCTCACCCATTCTACAAGATCATATAAATGTTTTTTGAACACTGTCAAGTTTCGAAAATGAGCACTGAGCAGTGCCAACCCAGATATGGCAATACTCCCTGTTATATTTTACAGTAGATGCAAAGTGAAATTAAAGGCCAATTCAAGATATTTATGTTCACTTCTTGGTAAAGAATTTGGAGAAGGCAGAGAACAATTGATAGAGGTCTGGATATTTCAATGATGCCAAGATACAGTGGCACCAACTAACATTATCTTTAAATACTGCTACCCTCACTGTTTTTGGAATAGCAGCACACACACACCCACACACACCCACACACATGTGTCTGTGTGTATGTGTGTGTGGAGAGGGGTCACCAATAATCAGTGTTATATCACTTTGTTTCATTGTTTCTTTCAGTATTTTTTATCTCTAAACACTGTTCATATTTACTGTTCAAATCTATCTACACTGTTCATAATTATCTATCAACACATTTATCGATCTACACTGTTCATATCTATTTGCACCATTCAAATCTACACTATTCACATCTATCTGTCTGCACTGTACATTATCTGTATACATTGTTCGTATCTATATATCTATCTATCTACACATCTCTCAACACTGTTCATTGTCTGTTTACACTGTTCATATCTGTCTACACATCTATCAACACTGTTCATTATCAGTTTACACTGTTCATAACTGTCTACACATCTATCTATCAACACTGTTCATTATGTGGTTACACTGTTCATATCTGTCTACACATCTATCTATCAACACTGTTCATTATCTGTTTACACTGTTCATTATCTGTTTACACTGTTCATATCTGTCTACACATCTATCTATTGACACTGTTCATTATCTGTTTACACTGTTCATATCTGTCTACACATCTATCAACACTGTTCATTATCTGTTTACACTGTTCATATCTGTCTAGACATCTATCTATCAACACTGTTTATTATCTGTTTACACTGTTCATATCTGTCTACACATCTATCTATCGACACTGTTCATTATCTGTTTACACTGTTCATATCTGTCCACACATCTATCGACACTGTTCATTATCTGTTTACACTGTTCATATCTGTCTACACATCTATCAACACTGTTCATTATCAGTTTACACTGTTCATATCTGTCTACACATCTATCAACACTGTTCATTATCAGTTTACACTGTTCTTATCAGTCTACACATCTATCTATCAACACTGTTCATATCTGTCTACACATCTATCTATCAACACTGTTCATTATCTGTTTACACTGTTCATATCTGTTTACACATCTATCTATCGACACTGTTCATTATCTGTTTACACTGTTCATATCTGTCTACACATCTATCTATCGACACTGTTCATTATCTGTTTACACTGTTCATATCTGTCTACACATCTATCTATTGACACTGTTCATTATCTGTTTACACTGTTCATATCTGTCTACACATCTATCTACACTTTTCATATTTATCTATCTACACATCTCTCTACATTGTTCATATCTATGTATATATTGGTCTATATTTCTGAGATGACGTAGTATTTGCAGTATTTACATTATTCGGACTATCGTCCTCATCTTTGTTGTCATTTGTATGATGCTCCGGTCATCTTCAGTGCTAGGAATTTCTAACCGAACCTTTTATTACAATCACTGGGGTATATCATCCTCATTCCTTGCATGAAGTTTCAATTGGAAGTCATGAGTTATCTTCCTCTAACCATGCATGTTACTTGTTCACCACTGTTGTGGCCTATGTATATAATTGCGTATTTGGGCAGCAATCCCTCTTTTATACAAGTTTAATTAAAGTTGATTGACAAGGTGCTACAATTGTAATATAACAATCTGGCCCCACCCGAGGAAGGCTGATGCAAGCGAGGGTGTTTCCGGTCGTTGAAAGGAACGGATATCGTTTGACCTTATTTCCGGCAGCAGCGGAAATAACTACAGAGGCAAACAGAACAGGTGTCTCTGAGAATTACGTGGGCGTGCGTGGGCGAGGCAAAACCGGAAGAAAAAGTCCCGGTTCTGGAAGATTATAAAAAGACCTCGGCACACGGATTCGCCAGTAGAGGAGCAACAGAGATCGGCCGGTGAAGAGAGACACAACAGATAAGACTACACTCCTGTCAACCCATTAGAAGCACGCTCTCTCAATTCTCTGTTCCCTATTCTACACGGTTCATCGTCATTAATAAAAATACAACTTTATATTTTTATATATATGCGTGTTTGTTGTTTGTTGATATATAACACAATTAAGCTTCTTATTTAATTTTTTTTCTCGTGTTTTTGTAAGTGCTTTATTTTCTGGAAATATAGTGTATAAAGAAAAAGTGTATCAAGATAACTGACATTACATCTCTCTGACCATTGGTCAGTTAGGACTTATTTAAACACACATGGAAATCTACCAAACTTCATCTGCAACATACGCATTGAAAATACAAGTAGAATAGCCTCATCCACATGTAAAAAAAAGAAAAATTAATATAATGGAAGTATTATTGATAAAAAGAAAAAGCCAGCCCTCAGTAACATCAATTATGAACATGGCTACAATGTGCTGATCATGCTCAGAAAATAAAAAAAAACATTCATGTAATTCCAGATACATACATAATAAATATATTCATTCAGTTAGAAATTTAAAAAAAAGTCATCATTAATAATTGCTAAAAGAATAGCCAAAAGTGCTCAGATACATATAACATTTTGACAATTTTTATATACTTTATGTCCATAAAAGAAAACACACATACAAACACAAGAAAAATTTAATAAAAGCTTAATCGCAGTACATTGCCAGTTGTCTTTAAGGAAACTGGTGTGTATATACATTGCTGATAACCACTTTTGAGTGAATAGAGTAATTCCCAGAGGGTCTGTCTACAAAACTCTAGAGTTTGGATGCTGAAATGACAATACAAACAGAAGTACATTTCACTGTTAGATATTTACTCTACTTACATTATTCAGACTATTGTCCTCATCTTCATTGCCACTTTTACAATGTTTTGGCTGTTGTACATTCTGGACTTCTTTAGGTGCTAGGAATTTCAAACCGAACCCCTTGAGAATGATATACCACAGTGATCATAATAAAGGGTTTGGTTCAAAATTCCTAGCATCTGAAGAAGGCTGGAGTGGACAACAACCGAAATGACATAAAAATGGCAACAAAGATGGGGACAATAGTTCGAATAATGTAAATAGTGTAATTACTACCTCATCTCAGAAATATAGACAAATACTAGATATTTAATGTTTGTATTGGGTAGTTTACCACTTGGGTGCTCAATTCGTTATTGTACCTTTCTTAAAGATAAAGCACCAAACTTAACCAATTCTAGTAGATTTTAGAAGGTACTCAATACCTAGTTCATATATTCTTGAATATTATCATAAGAGAAATAAGAGTAGATAGATTTGACTAACATCCACTTTGCACATTTCCCTGGTCTTTTGTATGGGAGTGGTGGTTTATATGGTATTCCTGGTTTAGGATTGGGCTTCCAGTTCCCTCTAAAAAAGTGGTTCATAAACTGTACAGTGGAAGAGTCTAGCAGGTGAGGCGAAATGATTAGAATGCAAAGACTTAGAAAAAGTTTTTAAAAATCTACATTCCAAAACTAAACATGATTTCAAAATTTAAAATATTATTATGAATTACTTGTAATTGCATGCAGGAATCCCAGTATGAATAGTTATAAATAATTTTTGTAATATTTTGCATTATTTCAAGTATTAAGAATATCATAAATAGGGTCTGCAAATTGGAGGAGAGAGTTATTAACAATATAATGATACAATAATGTTCTGACTTCGAATCCGTGGTTATTTCCCCTTAACCCTCACTCTGTTTTTATTTTTAAATCTATTTTTTATTCCATAGAATTTAGTGATGTGCGAGCAAATTTTAATTCTCAAAATGCAGCTCAGACAAAAAATATTTGAGGAGCACTGCTCTAAAGTCTTCTCGGCTTATTTATTACCAGTAACTCTTTGCATGTTAGTGGCATTGTCACCTTTCTTGGTGTGAATTGATAAAAAAAAAAAACCTAACAAGTTTACCAAGCTAGTACAGATCTTCAGACAGGTTTGAAATATATTCATATGAGTAGGCCTGTGCTGTCAAAAATTACATTAATATACTGTTTGAAATGACAGCAACATATATAATGATATACCAACTATTGAGAATCTTACATTAAAACATAAAAAAAAAAAAATAGTCCAAAGGAAAGAAGGAAAATATATATATATTACTGGCTCTGTCCCCCAGTCCAACCCAAAGAAAATCCAATACATCCCAACACTTTCCTTTACCTAAACTAACCTCTGGGCTTAGAATTTTCTTCAGTCACTGTTTAGAAGGGGTTGAAAAATTCATGTCTTAAAGTGACATATTGAAAATGGCTATTTTCCCCACTGTTTTATCTGAATTTACTGATGAATATATATACAGATAACACTTAACAAGACAGACGAACCTACCTAGGCTTCACCTAAACAGTGAAACCTAGGTAGGTTCGTCTGGCTCATTAGGTGTTATCTATTTATTTTGCTCTAACTCTGTATTGAGTGCTTTCTGTCGATGATTACTCGTATCGGGGTTTTTTCTTTTTTGGGCTTCGTACTGATCTTGGTCTGAACACTTTTGACTGACATTCATTTACTAAGCTCTTTCTTTTTTTAAAACCATTTTTTTCCTTCTATCAAAAGTTTTGTGGAAGTTTTTCGACACGAGCATAATTATAATCTTGTTTATATATATATATATATATATATATATATGTAGGTATATATATATGCATGTGTGTGTGTGTGTGTGTATATATATATATATATTATAGAAAATAGATGCTCACAGCATCAAGTGACAGCTTTAAAACTCTCCTGTTAAAAAAAAACACTAAAACAAAAATTACATTACAGTCAAACATGAGGACAAAACACCTTTAAAATAACATCTTTGAAAATGGCCTGTAAAGAGACTAAGAGAGCTTGAAAAGTTGAAAATTATGGGATATTTTTACATTCCTTATTTCTAAGAAAAAGGAACATGTAAGAATACTTGAAAAACTTAATAAAAATTGATAAAATTTACCTTGTTGGTCGTTTTTAATGAAACATGTATAAATGAAAGATTGCTGCCCAAATATACATTTGTATATATATATATATATATATATATATATATATATATACAAACAAATAAATAAACCAATGTTTTTATTATAATAGGGAGTATATATATATATATATATATATATATATTCCTCACTACTCAATGACATAATTATTGCAAAAAGTATAATAATAAGGAACTATTAAAGAGCAAGAAATGCAGCAAGAGTGTTTATAAAGATTAATAATTGGTAATGTAGGGAATGAACTGAGCCAATGCTGCCTTGCTATTATCTCTCTCAATTGATGTGCATGACAGGAGGGAAATATGTATTGAGGTCTTTTTTAAAAAATGTCAATGCTGGAGAATTTGGAATTCTAAAACTGTTGGTTCCGGATATATATATATATATATATATATATATATACACACACACACACACACACACACGTATAGGGTAGGTAAGGATAGAATAAAATCCCATATCCAAAGAAACACTATTCTGAAAAAAGTGCTCAATAGTAGAGCAAATAATATTTATTTAGAATTTATAACATAAGTACGTTATAATATCACTACAGAAGTAGCCATTTGATTTTGACACTATCTTTTACTCTATTTTGTAATAATCTAAATCTAATGCTTTGTTAAACTTAGAATTTAAAATTTGCTATAAAAACAAAGTAAAGTAAAGCGAATCTAATAGTTGATTAATAATGCTGATCTCTATTTTAATCAAATATTAATATTAATGACCCAGTAAATTGTTTTTAAGAATCGGTTCTCATATTCTTCAAATTAGAAATTACTTCATTTTGATTTATCCACTCTGTCTATGTAACAATGCCTCCTTGATTAAGGGGGTTTGACTAGTCTTGAACTTTTAAAAACTTCTCAACTTGAAATAAACCCAAACACTTGATAGGACACAGACAGTGTTGAAACAAAATGGCTACTTTTGTAGTGATATTATAACATTTATGTTATAAATTCTCACACACACACACACACACACACACACACACACACACACACACACACACAAATAAATGCACAATAGTTTCCATTATAATGGAGAGGATATTTAAGGTAGTTTTAATACTTCAGGTTTTAAATTATTGTAGCCTTCCTGACATGACAAGAAAAGACTAACAGAAAGTCAAAGTTACCCACAAAAAATCCATCCTGGGTTGTGCAAAGAAGGAGTGTTCAAATAGGTGAAATATTTTTTTATTCTCCTGTAACCTTTTGACATCTGTCACCAATAGACAAAAAAAGACATAATTTAGCTTGCATTCACCAAGCTAAGCTAATTGGAATGAAATGGAAGATTTAGTTTGCATCTACGCTATCACAAGCAGAGTAATATATTAATAGACCCATCTTAGACTTTGTCACTTGGTACATTTTGTTTGTGCACTAGATATAGTCTAACCCACTTATGTGTAATTTATAAATCAAATAATTTTTGTAGTCCATATCTGTTAAATTCTATATCAGTATTGGCCAACCTTATTATATAAGAATATTTTCAATATTGTCAGAAAGCGTGATACAACAGTAAAGGAGATAAGACAATCTCTTTTAAGCAAGACTTTTTATGAGCAGAGTTAAACAAATGGATTTAACCAGTTATAAGGTTTCTATACCAAAAGAAAATTGTAATTTCAGTCTGTGAAGATTTTATATAAGATAATGAATCTGTAATTTTAATTTGTAAAAGTAATGATTATGATAGTGAGGATAATTAAACTATCGCCCGGTTCACACTCCACCCACGTCTATTGAACAGGTGAAGAGGCTCATCCCTTGTTCCTTGTTTAGGATGTAGTCTTCGGCTTTCTCTTTTCCAATCTTTTCATTCCTACGTAGCCCCCTGCGCTTCAGTGGCGTTACCGCCTTGCTCGGGGTGATATGATTAAAAAAAAAAAAAAAATTATGATGATATAATAATAATAAACATCATAATGAGTCTTTAACATCAGTTTGTAAAGATATTGGGCTTTATGGTGAACACTCTACAGCATTATAATGTTGAGCAAATGGATGCCAGAAAAAATTAAAAGTATAACTAACTTTAACAAAATCAAATTTCATTGCTGAGTAATCAGAAGGGAATAGTTGTAAATGTCGATTTACTGATCATAAATTATAAGCAAGAAATATTCATCCATCTTTACGAATATCCCTTTCAAATATGATCACTTTTTATTTATTTAATATGATCTTTTCTGGTTTAAAAGGATATAAAATATCTATTTTTATATACCATGTCCTTTCAGAAAACAGGTTGAAGAGGTTAAGATGTTAGTTATTTGGAAAGTACTCTCTGAGGAGTTTGTTGCACAGAGTAGCATTTCTGGGGAAGAAGCTGTCTGAGTGAAACTTCCTTCTTATCAATAGAATATGAAGGAAATAAGGCAGATTCAACACTGTGGATGTGGCTTAGTTGGTTCTAGCCATAAATGTCTGAACTAGCATAATTAAGAAATGAAAATGGTTAGAACATTTGTTATTTCCATGGCAAATGTTCAGACTAGCTAAATTCCTAAGTTTCAACAGTTTGTTTTATTAGGGAGAATAGGTTCATTCCTTTTTAAAAAGTATATATTATTCTTTTTCTATGGGTCATGTGTGATCATGACTCTCCACACCTTTCTACCTCATATGGTGCTTAGCAGTTTTTCTCCATTTGTTAAGGCTCTTCATTCTGCCATTCATTCACACAGGATGCAACGTCTCAGATTACCAATTTTTGGTGCCATTTGCTTGTATGGTAGCCAGATGAGTAATTTTAAGTTTTTTATCATTAATTCAAAATGCTATTTACATTATTCAAACTATTGTCCTCATCTTCGTTGCCATTTTCATGACATTTCAATTGTTTTATGTTCTGGCCTTCTTCAGTGTACAACAGTTGAAACATCATGAAAATGGCAATGAAGATGAGGATAATATTCCGAATAATGTAAATAGTATAAATATTATCTCATCTCAGAAATATAGACTAATACTTATTAAAAACGATTTTTCAAAGTTCAAATAAACTATGGACAAAAATTTAGAGCCACGCTTTGGATTTAATAATTTGTAAGTTTCACACATTTGTTGGTTTAAATAATGCTTACTAAACCAGAATGTTGAAACTACCTAATCCATTACTATATGGAGTCCAATTTTTTAGAGAAATTTAAAATCCTACAGCCCTAACATTACTATTAACCATCAAAGTAGATTAGGCAAAAAGAGGTACAATTTTAAGGGAACTTTATGCAGTAGGGGGCTAATTTCATTATTATAATTGAAGATATAAAACATTTCAAGAAGGCAATGTCTCTCTGGCCAGAAATTAAAAAATAGTATTAAAAAAAGCATGCAATCTTTAATAATATTTATGCAATTCTTTTAAATCTGGATGGTGGTTCCAAACATTTGTTCTCTATATCTCAAGAAAAAGTAATGTATTTTTTATTTGTTTTATAAGTAAACTAACAGTATAGCCCTGCATTGCTCAGGTGTAATGAAAGCTTTAAAACTAATCCATGGTCCTGGAGTTCAGACTCTTTTGGACGTTGGCATAAAAGACTAAAAAGCAATAGTTGTTTCCAGTTAAAGCGAAACTGTAGACTGAAAGAAAAATGAATGGATGTAAGTCAAATTTTGATTTCCTGGTATCGATATCAAATAAGTTTTTTTTGTCGTAAACTGAATTTTGAAGGCTAAGTGAGTCCTCTGAGTAAATGGTATTATGGCTGAGACTAAGAACTACAATTATGCCTACTTAGAGCCAAACCCAAAGCAAAAACTAAAATAAAAGGGCTGAAAAAATTACTGACATACAGGCAGATAAACAGACACACACACAAACATCTTGCCTTTTATATATATATATATATATATTATCGATTTTCTGCACTATTGTAAGAACTGCCACCTTGAAACTTCTGAATATCATTTCTTATGTCTTTGTCTATGAGTGTATGAAATTTGATTAAAATTGGACCACTCCTTCTACAACACGATTTTTTCAATTATCGATATTTATCGGGGGTAGCTCGACACAAAACCTAGTTAAGAACATTTGCAGATGCTTATAGTACTACTGTGTAAATTTTCAAGAAAATCAGTTCAGCTGTTTCGAAGTCTATAGGTAACAGACACACACACAAAGTTCCATTTATAAATTATTCTTTTGCATGTTCAATGTTGATTAGTTTATTCACAAGATCAGGTAATATTGTTCTGTAATGGATTATTAATAAACCATCATCAGTATATTAAATGTAACTGCCACTTCTGCTCTACGTTTCTAGCATTTCCTGCCTATGAAACTTCCTTTTGTTCACTTGCTTTCCTGGTAGCCATAATCTCAAAAAAATTTAAATGCAATGTCAATTGCCATGTTATATCTTCTTGAATCCCATTTACCTTTTATCCTTTCTTCAAAACCTTCTACATACAGTCTTTTCCATCACTGTAACCCTCTGGACACTAGTGGTCGGGTTTGCCTCGCTTGGGTGACATGATTCAAAACAAAATAGAAATACGTTAATTCTTTATCTAAAATATTTTTGAAAGATTTATTTTCTAGAAATTCTAAGAAAAGACAAGCTGGTATGATCTAGATTCTCACTAGGGACCCCAAAACTCATGCCTTGTTAAGTTTATTATCAAGAAACAAATATCTTGTACTCACTAGGTGCAGATTTTTCCTGTACTGGGATGGTTAAAATTTAATGTTACCTCAAAGATCAAGGGGACATTCCTCTAGGTCTTATGTTTCTTTTGAGAGGGGATCAAAGTGCCTGATGCATCCCCAAAAGGCAAAATGCAGAGGGAGTTAGAGTAATTTTTGTCCCCAGTTCATGCAACATAAACTTGGATTCGGCTTACAACAACATTGTGTTAAAACACCGGTTCCTGTATGATCCCTAGCTGAGCAACGTTGAGCTTAATCAGTACCTAGATGGGTGATCACTTGGAAATACCAGATGCTGCAAGCTTGGATGTGTGGCTGGTGTAATAAATAATGGCTTGAAATTGCTAATCAGAGAGCCAAATTTCAATACCTGTTGGGTTTGTTATATTCACTTATGTGCAAATAAGAAAGGTTTCAACCAACACTGGGTCATGTGTCTTTGAGAACATCACTGTATGATTTTTTGGAACTCATAAACCTAATGTCTCAGTTACCAGTTTTTACCAGAGCTCATATTACAATTTTGTTGTTTGTTATTGTTTTTCTCTAGCACTTCATATTACTGGTTCCTGTATTGTATTCATTTCTATAGGGATGTGTTTGTGGAATTAATCAAAGATGCTCCCATCCAATTTAACCTGATAGTGAGCCTAGATGTGGTGAGTTTGTTCACCAAGGTACTCACAGAGGCATTATTGATAGTCAGAGACAAACTGGCCTCGGAAATTTTAGAAGAATGTACCAGTATAACAATAGATGACCTGATGGAAATACTGACTTTCTGTACACAAACAACACACTTCAAAATGAGATCAGACATTATGGCTTAACAATGGGCTTGACATTATAACCAGCAATGACTAACATATAGATGGAATACTTTGAAGAGATGACATTAGAATCACATCACTAAAGTGAACTCTGTGGCTGAGATATGCAGATGACACCTTCATACTCTGGCTGCACCAGGAAGTGGACAATTTGAACTTAACAAGATCATCAATACAGTTCACATTGGAGAAAGAAAAGAACAACAAACTAGCATTCCTGGATGTATTAATATCTTGAAGAGAGCATGGGTTCAAGACATTCATATATCACAAGCCAATAGGAAATACCTCAACGTCAAATTTTACCACTTATATAGTGTAAAGAAAGTGATTGTCCACTGCTTACAACATCAAATAAAAGTCATGAGTGGCAACCCAGAGATATATGAACAAGAAATGATCAGTATAAGCAGTACCCTAGAATATAACAACTACCCTCAGTACATGACAGCAGCTCCCACAAACTAGGATAGAAGGGTAGAAGAGAATAGCAACACTCAGAAAACAGCCTTGGTCTGCATATCCTATATAAAGGAATTATTGGAAAAAATACAAAAGATCTGTGGTCCATATAACATTAATACAACCTTCAAAAGTGGTTCAACAATTTGCAGACACCTCTTTCAAGTAAAACCTCCCATAGAGAACAACACGATTAAGGACCGTGAGTTCGCCATCTCATGCAGTTGTGGTAAGAAATATAAAGATAAAACTGCAAGAACATTGTAAAGTCAAAACACAAGGGGAAACAGAAAAATCAGATGTAGCAGCCCACATATGGAGGGAGGAAAAAGGGAGACTGCGACCCTATGTGAGATAAAGTTGAAATAAAAATAAAAACAGAGAACGCCACTGGAAAATAGAAAAACTTAAGAAATCAGTGCATATGCTAGGCCATGAAAATTTCCTAAATTGGCCAAGCATAGAAATGAATACAACATGGGAACCAGTAATATGGAGTGCTAGATAAAAACAATAACAATCAACATAATTGTAATATGAGCTCTGGTAAAAAAAAAAAAAAAAATAGGTTACTGAAACATTAGGTTTATAAATCTCCAAAATTCATACACTGATTTCCTCAAGGATACATGGCCCAGTAGATAAAAGTGTTGGTTGAATTCAGTATTCAGTAACTTGAACAAAAGAGTTGTGAGTTCAATACCTGAGAGGTGAACAAAAACAAAAAAGGCATGGCTTGTGGAACTAGAACAATCTACCCTGGTGAATGAAATAATGGGTTCAGTTCAAAATTTCAATCACCTGAAGAAGGCAAAGATGAGGATAACAGTCTGAACAATGTAAATAGGGAACAAATAGGAAACGTTTAGCAATTTAACATGTTTTGCTTTTAAGCTCCATCAGAAATTTTTGGAATGGAGTTGTGGAAGAGAATGTTTTGGTACATTTGAGTTCTGCAGTGTTTGCTTTTCATTGGTCAGGTAGATATCGTGTGTTTTGTCTTGTGGTGTTGGTGTGCACACAACTCAATTCTAGTAGGAATGTTTTACGTCTCTCTAGTACTGCCCATGTTGTTAATTCCTGAGGAGAGGAGTGGAAGAAAAATGGAAAAGGTGTACCTTTATGTATATCTAGAAAATTTCTAATTGGTACAAAAATGGGGTGACAGAGAGTGACGGCTCTCAGATATCCATATCAAGAGAGCATTCATTCAAAGAGTGAAATGAAAATTTAATTTATATTTAATTTGAATAAAGTGTCTATTTCATGCTTCATCTATTTTTTACATATTTAAAATGTCTTCCTTTCTCACATTTTTCAGTACTAGGCCCTATAGGCACCACTACTTACGTCTTAGGTGCATATAATCGAGAAGTTAGCCCTGGATATCACCAAACGTCTGAATGTCACTGACTTGGTGTCGTGGAAGTTGATAGTGCTGGTACATGGGTTTATTGATGATTAGATGTACGTTATTAATGCTAAGAAAAATTCTATGGCTGAGGGGAAAAAAAGGGTGTATTGAGGGCGAGAGGATTTTGAGGATGTGAAGGTAGTGCAATGGCTATGAACATTGAAAATGAAACTGGTAGATCAAGTTCGAATTCCAGCTAATGCTGTTGCATTCTTCTCACTCTTCTCCCAGCTAAGGATTGAAAATCAAGGCAGAATGGCTTCTTTAGCCTTGTTTAGTAACCAGTTTAGGAGAAGAAAAACTCTAAATCCAAAACTTTTAGGTTGTCAATGGAAAGCCACATTTCTTTAACGATAAGTCATGACAATTTGCAGATATTAAATATAAGAAAGCTGTGGAGAGCAATGATCGCCCGTGTTCTGAAGGGAGGTGACATTTGAAAGAAAATAGTGTATTAAAATTATAAAATATAGTTAGTTTTTAAATTGGAAATAAACTCGTGAAATTATAGGATTTTAATAGGAAAATGTGCACTTGAATTTTTTATACACGAATCTGGGTGTGGACGTTGACTTGTATTAAAATTTTAAAAAACTGTCGTTGTTCTGTACTGGATGAGAAAAAATATTTTTAAGGAAAAAGAACTTCACTTCTAGTTCAAACCAGATCCTTTCCATCTTAATCTTTAATTTTTTGTTATTTTTAATTCCTTTTTTATTTTTTATTTATGGAAGATGAAAAGGAAAAAACTATGATAATTTTTAAAATTATTTCAGCCTGGGCGTCGCAGGATAACCTTGCATTACTCTTCTTGTTGCTACAAGCAGTCGGTTTAAAAACCTAATGTTTATGATGATCCAAAAAGTAATGCAGTCTGTGTAAGTACGGAACAGTAACACACATGACTGTCTTTCTTTTCTATTTATTTATTTACATAAAAGAATCATTCATCATAGCATCAACAAGAAAAATCGTTTTTACTTCCTATGCTAGTCTCCCTGTGATCAAAAGACTGACAAACACGCAGAAGCATTACACAAACAGATAATCACAGACAGAGAGATGCACACTTACGGAAATAAATTACATTACAATAAATAAATAGAATAACAAATAAAAAATCATCGTTACAATAAGAAGATTCAGTCACGTGGTCAGTCAAACGCAAATCATATTTTCAACTTCATTCTTGCTCTGTGAGTGGTGTGTACAATTTTAGGAAACTGAGACAGGGTCTGATTGTCGTCACTTTCTTTCAGGAATAAGCTGAGGGAAAACCTTACGTAACAAAGAAGGAATGAATAAAAATATTTACCAAGACTACATGTGCTAAAAAAAGAAGAAAAAAGAAAAACAGCACGCATAATTCTCTATATCTCTATTTCAAAGAACACAACACGTTTGAATTTTAAACTCCCACACAGTGTCACACTTAGACGAGAAATGCGTACGCTGGAATGAATTGATATACTGTACACGAAATATGTAGTACTATAAGTACATTTTATTGGCAAAATCGCTCGTATGACGTCAAATAAATAAATTAAAAAAGATTAATTAAATGTTTTTCTATAAATCTTATGAAATATTATATGATTATAAATCATCAAGGAACGGATATAAATTATTAAAATAATTTTAAAAAGGTAAGTTTTTAGTACTACGTGTGCGTCAACGTTGTACACATGTATGGTTTTTTATTTAAGCACTGTAAAATGAAGACAAAAAAATCTAATCGTTTTTGTTTTTTGTGTTTGTTTTTTTTGTCAGTAAAATCGAAATAGAGTTGGGTTTTTAAAAAAAATCAATCTAATCGGCAATCTTAAATTTTTGTCTTAATTTTACTAACTTTTAATAATTCGAATGAAAACATCGGTTGTAGTGAAAAGTCAAGTAAAATGTTTTTTTTTTTAGTTGAATTGTTGATCATTTTTAAAAGACATCTTCACGCCTCAAACGTGATGCACCGACATGTCATGTAAAAACTTAAATGTTGTCAGCCAGTAAATAGATTGCTGAGGGATAGAATGAAATCCGAACGACGGTGGATGCCTTTTTTTGTTTCTTTTTTTTTTTTTTTTTTTGCTTTTTTAGCAGTTTCTTCTTTCTTCATATCATTTCTTGACTCAACTTGTAAGAAACGTACACAACACAGAAAAAATTACGTTAAAAATTCGATGAAAAATTGAACACATAAAAAGGTGTAAAACACGCACATGGTTTGCGAGATAAAATACGTTGTTAATACAAGACGCAAGCAATTGTACTGAAATTTACGTTACGTATCATCAATTTTTTTTTTAATACATTTTTTTTTTTTTTGCGGGGGTGGCGCTGGGTATGGATTCTGATACGCAGAAAGATGTGTATGATTAATCAAGGAACAGGTTGACGACAGAGAGAAAACAAAATTTGTGCGTGAAAATATAAAAATACAGTAGGTGCTTGCTTTCAACAAGATGATGAAGATGAAAAATTTGCGTGTACGTGTGCGTGAAACACCAACCAAAAACCGTTATAGTTTTTTATGGTGTTTGTAAGTACCTTTGTATATATACTACCGTATCATTAACTATATATTTCTCTTTCTCTCTCTCTCTTTCTCTCTCTCTCACATAACAAATAAAGAGGAGAAAGAGTAAAAGGAAACGATTCGTAATTACCCCCCAAACTACTACAACACATCCATCGTCATTCATAAACAGACGACTGATCTATCTATATTTTCATTCATTACATTTACACGGTCGTAATGAATTAGGTTGATCAGGGAGGGAATATTAAAAACGATGATTGGGGAGAAAAAAAAAAAAAAAAAGGCAAAATTACAAGCAATAATAACATGGTGCTCCATTGCTCACCTAGGCTTCCTCCATATCATGACTCAACTCTACCATCTCCAGTGGCCGGCGAATGGAGTAGTAGTATTACGACTAACACTGAACAGTAGCACCGAATTTCCAGCAGCAGTAGCCGTATTAGTAGCAATAGTAGTTATAATAATATTAATAACACACACACACACACACACACACACACACACACATTATATATATATATATATATATATATATATATATATATATATATATATATATATATAGTCTTCTGTTTTTAAAACTTTCTTGATATTATATATAAATTTTTGGGTTCACAAAAGAAACCCAAAAATTTATATATAATATCAAGAAATATATATATATATATATATTCCTTATATTTTTATTTTTTAAAGAGTGTAATTATTTTCTAACGTTCTTTTAACATAAGCAACAACGATACTGAAAGCTTATCACTTTTTAAATGTCTAATTAATAAATGAAATTCCCCACCCCAAAATATTACCCTTTCTACATAACCATTTTTATCGGAATAATAATAATGATAATAATTTTTTTTTTTTAAATAAGAAATGTTTCTATATTTGCGATATGTAGTTTACTTTTTAAACAATGAATACCTGTAAGGGGAAAAAAAAGTAAAAAATAAAACAAAATATAAAAAAAAAATTAAAAAATATTAATTACACTTCTTGCGAAAAGGAAAAAAAATTGTTGCCAATAAAATCTGGAAGCATTGGTAATCAAAATAAAAAATTTAACGTCAAAAATATTATTGCCCCTAAATTAAATAAAATATAAAACAAGAAAATAGTCAACAACATTTAAATTATTACGGATCATGAATTTCTTTTCACTTTTTTTTTGTTGAACACTCAGACTTAATTCTTTAACTACTGCTCTATTACTGCATGTAGTAGTAATAGTGACGAAAATTGTTGATTGAGCGAAGCCACAAGGCGATGTTTACTGAGTGTTTATCAGGAACGAACTCACTGTCAAGCCCTTATGTGACCAGCTCACCAACATCAGTCAGCTACAACGAGTGCTCCATGCCAAAGTTCATACTTCTCAATCAATAAATGGTTGATTCATGAGGTACAGTTGGTTTTTCAGCGTTTCAATTTTTGTTTTGTTTTGACAAAACATTGATTTACCTCCCTTACGATATTCTTCGTATTTGATGTTTGTTAGGTAGGAACATTTTTTTTTTTAATATAATTTAATTTATATTTAAATTCTGATATTTATAGGTGTTCAGTTTTTTACTTATGAAAAAAATAGTTATAGTAATTTTTTTCTAAGCGCAGCTTAGATGTTCCACAAGGCCGAAAGGACACCCAGTGAGGATCGAACTCACTATTCAGTTGTAAATGTTTATTTACAGTCGCCAGTTTTATTTTTTTCTTTTATTTTCAACTGACTTTTAACATTTTAATGAAGTCTTTTGTTTTTATTTTCATAATATGAGTTTCGCTCAAGTTTGTCCGATGTAAGGGAGATAAATCAGTATTTAGTAAGTAAAAATTGTTTGAAACGTTAAAACCGACAAAACCCAATTTACTTACTTTTTTCTTAGAGCTGATTTTTTCCATATCATTTCTAAGTAATATCGTCATTCCTTATACTGCTGAAACTGAATTCCTTTTAAGCCAGTCAGTTAATTGAGTTTTTTTTTATAAATAAAACGAAATATAAAATTAAAACATAAGAATTAAATTAAATTGTATTTTAAAATAACTTTACTTAGTTTTTAAAAAGAAAACGATTTTTCTGTTAATTTGTTGGTAAAGACGTGCACATATTCAAAATGTCTTCAAAGTTCTTTATGCCTTTCAACTGAATGTCTAAACATAAATTTAATTTTCTCCTGAAATGTCGTCCCCAGAATTTCACGTTATCTTGTGTGTGGCTCCTTTTTAGCAGACAGGTTGATGACGTCATCATGTAACTAATCCTAAAGCCCGACTTACTCTAAAACGTGACTTGACATTTCTCTCAAGTTGGGAATATTATTAAAAATTTTCAAAAATGATCTTACAATTTTGTAAAAGAATTTTGGATGCGTAAATTTCTCATTGTTTTGTTTCATTCGACATACTGTAAGAAATGATAATAAATTATGACTATTTTTACCCATACATGCCAGTTCGTTGATATAGTTTTACTTAGTTTAAGTTTAGAAAATAACAATTGAACCATATAAATTTATATTTCTAAATTTTAAGCACGAGAAGTTATCATTATTTACATTCATACTAATGCCCTCATCTTTGTTCTTATTATCACAACGTTTCGGTGGTTGAGCCCTCAGGCCTTCATCAGGTGTCTGTTGATTCGAATGACCTACAGAAAATTTAGAACTGAACCCATTGTTTAATGTATGGGGGTAGATAGTTTTCGTTCTGCTTCTATCTAGTGCGTGGCTGGTAATAAAGTTACTGGGAAAAAGTCACTATTTTTTTCTCTAAGAAAAAAGCCACAGGAAAAATGTTACAATTTAGATTTGCCGTGAACCCATTGTAGCATATTTTTTAAATCACGCTTATTGTTGTCAATAATTTCAATGACAGGGGGCGTAAAAAGTAATTTTTTCACTAAATCCAAATATTTTTTTTTGCTCGACAACAGAACTGAGGTCCGACATTTCTGTTATTTACACTCTCTTCGGGTTAAGGATAAAAAGGAAAAAGGCTATTAAAGAAAGACACAGAAACAGTGCAAATATAGTCCCGTTTTTTTTTGTTTTTTTTTTCCTTTGACTTTTTGTCTGTGACTTTTTCCTGTGACTTTTTTTTGCCTAGATTCATTGACGGAGTAATGCTTAGTTATTCTTTGCCTTGTTTCAATTAAGTTTAAGTATTTACGTTAAAATTTACACTGCTAGGAATTTTTAATCGAACACCAGAAGAAGGCTGGAGCGTACAACGACCGAAACGTCGTAAACATGGCAATAAAGACGAAAACAACAGTCCCAACAGTGTAAATACTACCTCATCTCAGAAGTATAGACAAATAGAGAGTTTAAGTATGTACTCCTCGGCTCAAGGATCTTCTTCTTTTAGGGAGAGTCACCATTCAGAACATGGGCAGTAATGGCTCTCCACAACCTCTAATCCTTTATAGCTCTTAGCAACGTTTGAAAATAAAGGATTCGGTTCGAAATTGATACTACCTGAAGAAGGCAGGCGCCTACAACAACCGAAACATCGTGAATGTGTCAATAAAGACAAGAAAAATCTGACACTCACAGGTCAGATAAAGGGGAAAAGAGACAGGAAAAAGCAGCGGATAACATATTTGAAGGGCCTGAGCAGGTAGATGGCAGAGCGGCGTTTGGGTGCGATAACAGGAGAAAGCGTACTTTGAGCTACCAAGGAAGGAAGATGTGAAAAGCCATGATTGCCTACGCCCTGAAGGGACATGGTACTTAGAAAAAGAAGAAGAGGTAGACGGACAGTTGTGTACCGGATATATGTGTCTCGGACAGCGTACCAGGACATTTGCGTCCATAGACAAATGCGTCCCAGGATAAACTGCGTACCTTTAATAATTTTTTGAATATACCATATTTTCTTAAGAGTTGATAACTGCAAACCAACTTTTAATTATTCTAGAAAAAAAGGAAAAAAAAAAGTTAACATGACAACTCTGATACTAAAAAAACCTAAGAAAACTGCAGATTGGAGAATAACGACGCTATTAATTATACTGAATAAACAAGATAAATTTCTTAAAAGGGATAGCTCACAACATTCATAACTTTTGATTAATTTGTGAAACTGCAATAATTTTGAATTTCTGAAATATTTTTAAACACTGTTAATTTGTTATTGCATTTATAACAAAAATTAAAACAATACTTTTAGTTTTTAAAATTGTTATTCCTATTTTTAAAAAGAATCGATTACTACCTATATATTTTTTTTAATTTATGGTAATTGCCTTTAAAGGCTTCAAAAATTATCTGAGGTATGCAATTATCCAGGGATGCATTTGTCTATGGACACAAACGTCTTGGGGCGCAATTTTCTGATACGCAATTGTCCGGGATGCAGATGTCCGGTACGAAACTGTCCTAGTACCGTAAGCATTTGTTATAAAAGCTTTATAAACCTCTAGTAGTGTGACTAGTTTGTTTTATAGAAGTATTAATTATTGAAGAAGCGTTATTTAGTTTTTATATGACACATGGTACACGGAGGACTGAGAAGATGACATGTCTTGTTCCGTCAGTATTTGTGATTGAAGAGCGAGAGAAGTGTATCAACGAGAGCGGAATAGGACACAAGGTGGTGTATAAAGTGGGTTGCTAGACTAGGCATACATAGATTGGAGACAAACAACTGCTCGGTACTTTCCCTTTGGGAGAGATACCTCATTCACTATGCAATGACCCTGGTCCCCTTGTGAAGGAGAGGTAAAACTTACGGCACGGCCTTCTGGGACTCAGCTGCATAGTATTAAGGGCCAAGGAAGTGAAGAACAAGAGAAGATAGACTTTGATCCGTTTTCTTTATATGCTGAGGGCTTACAGCCTATTACGTTGAATACACCGGTTCTCGCTCGATCACCGAAGTTAAGTCAACGTTGAGCCTGGTCACTACTTAGATGGGTGACCGCTTGAGAATAACAAGTGTTGTAAGCGTTTAGTGACGGATGTGCGTTGTGGATATCGGCTCGGAAAGAGAAATCGGTGAACCGAGTTCGAATTCCACTTGAATACCCTGAGTGCATTCACTTAAGCACTGGTACCCTTGGGGAAGGTATTAATCCGTCCCTTCCCTCCAGTTATGGGTTAAATAACAATGGTAGGATTATGGAGATCCTGCTCTTAAAAATAAATCCCAATGAATCTTGATGTTCGAAAAGAAAAATGTATTACTAGACACAAAACTTATAAAAAAACAACAATACATAGTTGAAAGAAAAAGGTATTACCAGCAATAAATAAATAAAGTTTAGATGGCAATAAATGAACCGCCGAGGTTGATTTATCATTAAAAACAAAACAACTAACTTTATATACTGCTTTATACAACACCATTTAGTGACGCTAGCCGAAATTCAGTAAAATTAAATTATTTCCATACGTGATGCATGCTTGAGCGATCATGTCTCTATTGATCCATGACTATCTAGGCAGAAGATTTTCTCGCAACCGGGTTGCCATTTCTTTCAGCCAACCAAGGCTATAGAACCCAATCTGTCCTGCTATTTAGCCCATAGTTGGAGGGAGAAAAGATGAATTCATACCTTTCAAGGGTATCTGCGTAAGTGAACACAACGAATTCAACTGGAATTCGAACTCGGCTCTCCAATTTCTTGTTCCGAGTTGATATTCATTGCACCACAACGCAGTCGAAGATAATTAGCAGAAAAGTAGGGTATTTGTAGGAAAGAAATCATAATTTACACAAAGTTAGGTTAGGAAAGCAGAAGTCAAAACTTCAGTTTCTAACTAGAAAAATGTCATAGTGAAAATAAGTATTTTTCTTTCTTTTAATTTAAAATTATTTTTAAAAATTAAATGTTGGCAGTTAAAAGTCGAACTTAATTCATGGTCATATTATTTATTACATTAAAACATTATTTTTATTATGAATAAATTAAGAAAATATGTTTCTTCCACGTTAATCTAAAGCCAAATTACAAATTTTTTTCCGAACACTTATCCAATATTTAGGTTGTGGATTGTGGTGTCATGGATATCGTCTCCAAATGAGAACTGGGAGAGCCGAGTTCGAATTCCAATTAACTTATCTTGTGAAAGGTATTTAACCCATCTCTTCTCCCTCTAGCTATGGTTTAAATAGTAAGAATGACTAGGTTCTATAGCGTTGGTTGGCAAGCAGTCTACCGCAGAAAGTAATGAAAAATATTCTGCCTAGTCAATCATGTCTCGATAGAGTGTATCACGTACGGCAATTGACTGACTGACTGACTGACTGACTGATGAGTACACACATGCGCAAACATATTTCAGTTTCTCTCCATCGTTCATTAGGCTGTTTAAGCCTAAAACCATACACACAAAGTACCCACTCAGTATCGAATCCTACTAGGAATAGTTTAACAGTCTACCTTGATAAACAATACATTAGGACGGCACACATTGTAGATATTTATAAAACCTAGAAAATAGAATCGTCGTGCTCAGTTCACTTCGCATTAATGCCCTCGGAAAAGACATGAATCCATCTTCCTCTAGCTATGGGGTTATATAATCTTGTTAGGATAACCATTCTAGGAGAAGGAAAACTCTCAGTTCAGAAACAACTTGAAGAAGGACGGGGCTATATGTGGTGCCCTGTGGCACTAATGGATTACGTGTCTCGTGATCGAAGATTATTTTACAGTCTACAAAAATAAAAGATACGTTTAGATGTGCTGGTAGTGTAACGGTAAACAGGTAGTGAGATCGGCTTACCGAGTCCAAAGTATAACCGACTGTTTTCATAATTTCACACTTACGACCAGCTTCTCCAAGCTATAGGGCATAGTGGGTTCGTTAGCCTTGGTAGAGCAATCAGTTTTCAATTTTCGTAAGAGAAAAACATCTGAAATCAAAACCAGACTTAAGAGGGATAGGCTCTGTTATGCTATTTTGTTCTAGATACCCCTACTACAGCTATGGGTGCGGTACACATTGTGTCCTCACTTCTACGAACTTAATGAATTATGGGACTCGTTATGCTTAGTTTGGTACAAGGCTACAAATGTGAAGCAACTAGTGAAGATTTAACTTATTATTTTTATTATTGTTTTATAATCATTTCACACCAAAGAAGGCAGGAATGCCACTGGTGTGCGGGGGGGGGGGGTTACAGTGAGAGAATAAAAAAAAGTAAAAGGGATATCGAAGAAAGGATAAGAGATGAATGGGAATCAAGTAGATATAAAATAACCCTTGACGTTGCAGTCAAACTCTTGGAGATTGTACCTATCAGGGAAGCAAGCAAATGGAAGGGAGTTCCACAAACGGAAAGTGCGAGAAAAGAAATTATGTAAGTAGAATTAGCGGTTACATTTAACTATTTCGACGGTAAAATCTTGTTACCCGAGTAAATACATGTGGTCGGGGTGTCAGGGTAAAAAGCTCGTCAGAGCAATTGCCATCAAAATCCTCGTAGAATATACAGAGGGTAGCCACATCACGTATTAATGTATAAATTTGGTTTAATCCGGTGTAAGTGCCACAAATATGGTACAGTCAGCGAGAATCGAACTCGTAACGCAGTAGCTAAACATATTTTCAAGCAAAGCCCTAATCTGATACGAAAGAACGCTAAAAGCTTTCGTTCCAACGAAGATGCGATTCTAAACAAATATGAAAAAGAGCAGGTTTCAGAAAGACAGAAGATGACGATTTTCGCTGCATTTAAATTTCTTGAAGAAAAAAAAAGAAAAAAAAAAGAAATCAGAAGGGGGTTCCACAGACGAGAAGTGAGAGAAAAAGAAACTATTAGGATAGAACATACGGTTGCATCACGCTAGTTCAAGAGTGAGACCTAATTGACAATCTAGTCAGTCAGTTAAGTGCCATACGTGATACACGCTTGGGCGATCATGTCTCGAAAGAGACATGACTGACTGGGCAGAAGATTATCCCGCAGTAGGTTGCCATTGCTTTCTGCGGTAGACTGGTTGCCGACCAAGGCTATAGAACCCAATCTGTCCTGGTATTTAACCCATAACTGGAAGGAATAGACGGATTAATACCTTTCCCAAGGGTATTTGCGCGTAAGTGAATGCAATGAATTCAGCTGGAATTCGAACTCGGCTTCCCGATTTCTCGTTCCGAGCCGATATCCAATGCACCACAACGCACATCAATCTAGCAGTACGGTTAAATATATGCAGTCGAGGTGACGAGGAAAAAGCTCACCAGAACAATTGACCACTTTCTCACCGTCGAGATATGGCTTCCCTCTATCTATTCTACAAATATTTTCATGGCTTCTGCTTCGACGAGCTTAACTCCCTGGTGCCCCCTCTACAAGAATTTACTCGAGCAAACAGACTGGCAACAAGGTCCCACCCTTTTACAGTTAAATCAACTAAATTCAGTCTCCACTTCCACTCTAGCAGTTTTCCACCTGTGGAGCTTCCTTCCGTATACTTGCTTCCTTGACGGTTACAATCTCCAAGAATTTAAATGCAATGTCAGTTCCCATCTCTTGTCCCAGTCCTTCTGTCATCCTTTCACCATCATATCGTGTATCTTGTTCTTTTCCTTTCTCACTCTATCCTCACAACTGTCTTCACACTGGTATTCCCACCCATCTCTTGCCCTTTCTCCAACATTCCCTGTAATTGGGGTGAAACGATTAAAAAATATATATATATTAAAAAAAACAAAAAACAGAGGGAAGCTACGTCACGTCGGTGTGAAAGTGACTGCAATCGGAATGACAAGTCAGGATCGATTACACCTTTGTTTGAATTTTGTCAAGAACCTCGAGATATTTTTATAGGGGCACCAGAAAACATCAGAAATTATATGTCACCGGGCTTCTTTTTTTTTTTTTTTTGTTTATATCCAATAATTCCTGAATATTAAACTCAAAAGTAAAATTCAGTAAAACTAACGATCGCTCTTCTACTTTATCTCCACGTTATAAATGAAAACACTTATAATAACTGAAACGAACTCACATACCTAAACTCTTTGAAAATCTATTTATCTAAAGATTCATTCGCAATTTAAGAGTTCCTTTGAAACAATATACCAAATATAAATATACGACGGTGTTTCTATTACGTTACCAGAAGAACCAATGACGCTGGGGCTTACAGTCAGATCATCTTGAAAAAATGGTTCTCACCCAGTTACCGAAGTTAAGCAACGTCGAGCCTGGTCAATACCTAGATAGGTGACCACTTGGAAATACCAGGTATTATAAGCTCGGATGTTCGGGTGGTGTAATGGATAACAACTCGGAATGAGAAATCCGAGAGCTGAGTTCGAACCACACCTGGGTTTGTTATATTCACGTACGCATAATTATCCAAGGGAAAAGTATGAATCCACTTCTTCTACTCACAGCTATGGATTAAATGTAAGACTTTATTCCTTCCCCCACCCAATTATTACAATGCCAAAAACATGTTCCGGTTTTAAATAACCTACAAAAACAGCCGTAAAAAAACAAAATCAGTCAAATCTACTACACAGAGATCGGTAATGTAGTCAACTACTCTGTAACACTTTCCTTCATCAACAGAACAGTCGATTACTTTGCCGATCTTTGTGTAGTAGATTTGATTTGATTTGATTAATTTTTTTTTTTATGGTTTATCAACCTGGTCCTGGGTAAACTGCATCCGGCAGCAAGGCCACTGATTGGGAGGTTGTTAGGAGCATAAAACCACTTCTTAATTGCTGTTGTTCTCAGGTCCACCCTGACCCGGAGTGTTAGTACCTGTTAGGGTCCCAGCTATGGGCAAATAGAGTTGAACGCAAGAAGAAGTGTCTTTATTTCTGTTTAGAAAATACGTAGTTTTTCTGGCTAATTGCAAATTCTAAAATCTCACCTACCGGAATACCTTTTTTTATTATTATATTATATTTTTTAATTATTATTATTATATTTATTATTATTATTTTATTATTATTATTTTTATACAGGAACATTGTGTAAGCTAAATCTCACTAATCCAGCAAACTTGGGTTCAGACAAGGGCAGATTTTCCAAAGTAGTGAAGCTTACGCTAAAAACTGATAAAATAATGCGTTTAATGTATTGATGACGATGAAAATTTTAAGTAATTTCCCAAATTACTTAAGAGGCAAGATGTGATCTCATTAAAAAAAATGTTTTTCTCCGAAATTTGGAATAGAAGGATAGGTTTTTTAAATGATTTTTGTCTTTTACTGAATAGGTACCGCATTTTTATTCAAATCTAATAATTATTTTATTTTTATTCGACTTTTAAAAAATTTTCCTTTTTTTTAATGCTCTCATGCTAATTATTATTATTATTATTATTATTATTATTATTATTATTATTATTATTATGTCATTTTTCATCATATTTCGATTTCTGCTTTGGTCTCACTACCAACCAAGTCTGCGGGGAGACCTAAGGCAGGTCGTGGCGTGTTGTTATGGCTCCATTTCATGTTTTTCTATCTTATTATTATTATTATTATTATTATTATTATTATTATTATTATTATTGTTGTTGTTGTTGTTGTTGTTGTTGTTGTTGTTGTTGTTATAGAGTGAAAGAGCAACTCTCTAACAAAGTTATGCTGGAGTTACAAAAATACAATAAACTCATCATAGCATCCAGTCTGATAAGGTTATATACAGTCAAATGTGTACGATATGGTGACAGGTTTTGATAAAAAAACAACACATAATCATGAAAATGGGATACCGAAATACCTTCAGGTCGGGTAGCTCAGTCTTTTGAGACGGTCTCCTACTGAGGTCATTCCCAAATATCTCGGTGTTGTCCCCAAATTGCCTTGACCGTCTTATTCTTCAAATAAAAAAAGACATATCTACATCCGGCCACGATATCGCCTCCACAATCACTATTCATGAACAGAGATGCGTGGTATATAAGCCAGAGGGGACACATCTAACAGGTTAGAGTCAAGCGAATGACAAGTATATCTGAGGAACTGAACCGATTATTTACTGCAATTCATCTAAATCCATATGGATAAAACTTATACCTGTTATCACTTCCAGACAGTTAAGATCAGAAGCAACAGAACCATGCCTAGGGTAGCATCAGGGCATTTTATTATTATTACCGGTGAAAAAAATCTTCACACTTTCATTTTTCAAAAATTTATTGGATTCTATACAGTAGTCATTTTCAATCAGTGTGGAGCGAGACATTGGTATGTCGCGAAGGGGCGCCACAAAATATATTAGGGTTATTAATTAAATTATTTTCCATATCATTGGGATAATAAATAAACGTATATATAAGATGGGTAGAGTGTGCGAAATGAAATCATACCACATTTCCATAGATGGCCCAATTTGAACACCGATATATGTTGCAATCGTCCAGCTACGCATCTGTAGATGGCTTGATTTGATAAGGATTTCTTGATTAATACCGATATATATTGCAATCGTCCAGCGAAATCTTCGGAGATGGCAGGATTTGATAGGGACATATCGATAAACACCGATTTATGTTGCAATCGTCCAGCAACACGTCTGTAGATGGATCGATTTTATAAAGATTTATTGGATATATTGCAATCGTCCAGCGACACCTTCAGAGATGACTCGATTTGATAGGGAATTATTGATGAACACAGATATATATTGCAATCGTCCAGCGATATCTTCGGAGATGGCTCGATTTGATAGGGACATATCGATAAACACCGATTTATGTTGCAATCGTCCAGCGACACGTCTGTAGATAAATCGATTTTATAAAGATTTATTGATTAATACCGATATCTTGCAATCGTCCAGCGACACCTTCAGAGATGGCTCGATTTGATAGAGAATTATTGATGAACACAGATATATATTGCAATCATCCAGTGACATCTTCGGAGATGGCTCGATTTGATAGGGACATATCGATAAACACCGATTTATGTTGCAATCGTCCAGCGACACGTCTGTAGATGGATCGATTTTATAAAGATTTATTGATTAATACCGATATATTGCAATCGTCCAGCGACACCTTCAGAGATGACTCGATTTGATAGAGAATTATCATTGAACACAGATATATATTGCAATCGTCCAGCGACACGTCTGTTGATTCCTCGATTTGATAAGAATTTATTGATTAATACCGGTATATATTGCATTAATCCAGCGACACATTCGGAGATGGCTTGATTTGATAGGGACATATCGATGAACGCAGACATATGTTGCAATTATCCAGCAACATGTCTGTAGATGGCTCGATTTGATAAAGATTTATTGATTAATACCGATATATGTTGCAATCGTCCAGCGACACGTCTGTAGATGTCACGATTTGATAAGGATTTATAGATTAATACCGATAAATATTGCAATTGTCTAGCAACACCTTCGAAGATGGCTCGATTTTATAAAAGAGACTTATCATTGAATACCGGTATATGTTGCAATCTTTCAAAGTTGATTTCAGAAATCACTCAGCAATTCCTCATTGTGTCGTATTGAATTGTGCAGTGAGGACGTGGAGCAGGTACTGAACGTATTTTATCTTTTATTATTACAGTAGCAGCATAGCCCGGCGTTGCTCGGGTGTAATGAAAGCTTTGAAACTAATCCATGGTCCTGGAGCTCAGACCCTTTGGACGTTGGAACGAAAGACTAAAAAGCAATAGTTGTTTCCAGTTAAAGCGAAACCGTAGACTGAAATAAAAATGAATAGTTGTAAGTTAAATTTTGATTTCCTGGTATCGATATCAAATAACTTTTTTTCGTCGTAAACTGAATTTTGAAGGCTAAATAAGTCCTCTGAGTAAATGGTATAATGGCTGAGACTAAGAACTACAATTATACCTAATAAGAGCCAAACCCGAAGCAAGAACTAAAATAAAAGGGCTGAAAAACTGATTTTGCTCAGACCCGGTAGGATATCGGGTTATCGATTTCCAATATCGGAGTCAAATAAGTCATCTAAGGATAGAGCTGCAACCTTGAAACTTCTGAATATCGTTTCTTATGTCTTTGTCTATGAGTGTATCAAATTTGATTAAAATCGGACCACTCCTTCTATAACCCGATTTTTTCGATTATCGATTTTCGATATTTATCGGGGCTACCTCGACACAAAACCTAGCTAAGAACACTCGCAGACGCTTATAGTACAACTGCGTAAATTTTTAAGAAAATCGGTTCAGCCATTTCGGACTCTATTAGTAACGGAAACACACACACACACACACACACACACACACACACACACACACACACACACACAAATTTCCATTTATAAATAAGTTTAGATTAGATTAGATTTAGATAGTGTTCAATTAAAATAAACAAGTTTCTTTTAATTATGAAATAAAAGTTAGAAGAAAACACTGGTGCGTCGCATACTGCATCAACCAGGAATATCAGCAAACAAATTCAATAATTCTTCAATTTAATGAAGATTATTTATCATTCAGATTCATATGTAGTGAAGAAAATCTATCACGTCTCAAAAGCGTAATCGGTAGCGAAACATTAGCAAATGAAGCTATGATTAATAGCAAAATTAAAGTAACATTTACAACCCAGGCATTTCTATTTGTCCGGAGCACCTCGGCGTGGTTAATGATTAGCAATTACGACTGAATTGTGATTTGGTTTCTCACTGAGTACCCAAGGCTTTCGGTCTTGTGCTACATCCAAGCTACGCTTAGAAAATCATCTTTGGACACCTTGACGTGGTATAATGGTTAGCAAGCTTGTCTCGCTAGAACAGTTATGATTGAGCTGTGAGTTCGATCTTCACTGAGTGTCCCATACTTGTTTCACATCTACGCTGGTCTTAGAAAACACTTCAAATGCCTGGATGTATGGCTCAGTTAAAACAACTTTTTTTTTAATCATATCACCCCGAGCAAGGCGGTAACGCCACTGAAGCGCAGGGGGCTACGTAAGAGTGCACATCCTAAACAGGGAACAAGGAATGAGCCTCTTCACCTGTTCAATAGACGTGGGTGGAGTGTGAACCGGGCGATGGTTTAGTCTATCTACTCCAATTGAAAAAAAAAAGAAAAGAGTGAAAAAATTGGAAAAGAGAAAGCCGGAAACCACATCCTAAGCAGGGAACAAGGGATGAGCCTCTTCACCTGTTCAATAGACGAGGGTGGAGTGTGAACCGGGCGATAGTTTAGTCTATCTACTCCAATTGAAAAAAAAAAAAAAGAAAAGAGTGAAAAGATTAGAAAAGAGAAAGCCGGAAACCACATCCTAAGCAGGGAACAAGGGATGAGCCTCTTCACCTGTTCAATAGACGTGGGTGGAGTGTGAACCGGGCGATAGTTTAGTCTATCTACTCCAATTGAAAAAAAAAAGAAAAGAGTGAAAAGATTGGAAAAGAGAAAGCCGGAAACCACATCCTAAGCAGGGAACAAGGGATGAGCCTCTTCATCTGTTCAATAGACGTGGGTGGAGTGTAAAACAATGGCATATGACCTTCTACACGACTTCAAATAAAAGGTTAGAAAGGAAATCCTCAATCAACACTGGAAATGGCGATAACAACTAATTTACTTGAGAAAACGTATTTTCCTGAAAAATTATTTTAAGAGAAAAATTTTATAAATTTCACCCGAAAATAGATGCTCGATCAGTTAATACCAAATGTTTCCTTACAAGGAAAGCAACTAATATTACCATTATCATTTGTACAAGTTTCCCGCCAAAACTTTTGTTCAAACTTATAAACTAATAACTGCCAGATTCCAACTGTCGTCCTGAATAATCAAAATTACCGGATTACCGAACAACGGAACCCAGGATTAATGTAATAATTTATGAATATACTAAATTTATCTACCTTGACAAGATGTATATATTAGGAATGCTATTTTATTTTATTATACCTGAGCAATCATCAGATAAATCTGAATCTACTCAAAAACTGAAAACATTCTTATTTTGAACCCTATTGATTTCTGAATTTTGTTTGTCGCCATAACACCGAAATGTCGAAGAATTTGGATCGGGAACACGTACGCATACCACTGGTTGGGCAACACTGACATTTTCAGTGCTTGTTTCGGTCATAGTAATTTCCTCTTGTCAAATCATTATTTTCAATGAAATATGAACTGGTAAGCAGGAAATTACTATAAAAAAAGAAAGAAAAAAAAAGCTCTTCTACTCTAAATAAGTGGAACGGTACTGAAAAGATTTTTTCGTCACGACACATTTACAAAAATTTAATCAAATGACTAAAAATATTATTATTTTGTTGTCATTTTTCATCATAATTCCATTTCTGCTATGGTCGCACTACCTACCAAGTCTGCAAGAAGACCTAAGGCAGGTAGTGGTGCGTTGTTATGGCTCCATTTCATGTTTTTTTTAATCTCTCCTCACATCCCTATCGTTACATAGACAAAGTTCTCCTTAGTGTGTGGGCTATACTTAACAAGACAATTTTTTGTATATCTCTTAAACTGTGGTTTCCAGGGATTCTTTCAATCTGTTGTTTTGTTTCATTTTTTATCATTCCAAGTGCACCTACTATCACTGGCACGACTCTTGTTTTCAGTTTCCACATTTTTTCTATTTCAATTTCCAGGTCTTTATATTTTGACAGTTTTTCGTATTCCTTGGACAAGCCATATCAATTAATAGGCAAGTTTTTCTTTCTGGTTTTTTAACAATAACGTCCGGCCTATTTGCTTCAATTTTTCCAAAAATTTAATCAAATGACTAAAAATATTATTATTATTATTATTATTATTTCTTTTGATTTCGGTCGTATATACGCATTTCTTTCCGGGTCCTAACCAAAGAACTTAGGTCAGATTTGGCAGCATGACATTTTTCCCTGAGCATTTTAAAAACAAAACAAAAAACCAAAGATCAAACACATCTTACATAGATAAAGCCCTTTATATGGGTACTAAGACAGTGAAAAACCTGACATTTGCGTACCAGGATATTTACGTCCCTAGACAAATGCGTCCATCGATAACTGCTTACTTCATACGACTTTTCAAATCCATTAAAAGGCAATTACCTTTGATTTTGAAAAAAGCATATGTAGTAATCACGATTAAAAAAACGGGAATTAAAAGAAATTTCAAGTTTATTTTTGTTATAAATGCAATGACAATAAAACAATATTTTAAAAAATATTTCAAAAATTGAAAATTATTGTAGTTTCAGAACTAATTAGAAGTTATGAATATTGTGAGCTATCTCTTTTAAGAAATTTGTTTCGCTTCGGAAGTATTTGCGGTGCAGTGGATACCAACTCAGAATGACAAATCGGGGAGCCGAGATCGAATTCCAGTTGAATTCGTTGCATTCACTTATGCACAAATACCCTTGGGAAAGGTATTAATCCGTCTCTTCACTCTAGTCATGGGTTAAATGATAAGACAGATTGGCTTTTATAGCATTGGCTGGCAACCAGTCTACCGCAGAAAGTAATGGCAACCTACTGCGGGATAATCTTCTATCCAGTCAGTCATGTCACTTTTGGGACATGATCGCCCAAGCGTGTATTACTTAACTGACTTATCTAATACAACAGGATTCGCTTATTTGAAGTTTCATTTTTGATAACAGTTGTTATGCTAAATATCTTTCTGCTTTTTCAGAATAATTAAAAGTTGGTTTGTAATTAACAACTCTTAAGAAAATATGTTAACTAAAAAAATTACCAGAAGTGTGCAATTATGCAGGGACGCATTTGTCTAGGGACGCAATTGTCTGGTACACAATTATCCGTTCACCCTTCATAAGGTGTGGGCTGTACTTATTAGCACAATTTTTTGTATTTTTTTTTTTAAAGCTTGAACTACCTTCAGTGTGTCTATCGGACCGTTTCCCAATCAATCTGAGGTCTATGACTGCAACTACAATTGTTGATGTCTTAATGTACCACATTTTTTGAGATTTCGATTTCGAAGTCCTTATATTTTGATAGTTTTCAGAAGATCTGCAGGAACTACTATGTCAATAAGAAGGTATATTGTGTCTTTGCGGTCTGTGATCACGATGTCTGGGCGATTAGCTTTAATCAGAGACGCAAAAACAAAATGTGTCTTTATATTGACATGGTTGTCCCTGCAGACTGTAACGTATCTTTGAAAAAGATCTATCAAAATACAAGGACTTTGAAATTGAAATTATTATTATTTTAGTTGGACTAGGAACTAGTTTTCAGCACAAACTCAAACAGGAATTGGTATTTGTTTTAACTGACAATGGAAAATGTGGCACGGAAATCGCGCTGAAATAACGGAAAATGCTTTTCAAAAGCCAAAATAAAGTATTAAGAAACATGAAAACTTCGTTAGAAACAAAAAAAAAAAAAGAAAAAAGAAAAAAAGAAAAAAGAAAGAGTGCTGAACATAACATAAACATAACGTAAACATAACATAATAAATATGTTATATAACATCTTCTATATGGCACTGGATACTGGACAATTTCATCACAGATAAAGAGACAAAAAGAGATGTGATTCTACAGAAGGATGCTGACAATACAGTGGACGGAACATGTGAACAGTAAGTAAGGAAAATGGAAACAAATGGATATTTATACTTAGAATCAGAAAGAAGCAGTGATATTTTTGGAACACATAATGAGAAAAGGAGGCTTGAAGAATTTGACACTCACAGGATATATTGAAGGCAAAATGGGCAGATGAAAACATCGAGTAAATTTTTGTCGAAAATTGATGGCAAAACAGGAGTGGGAGGAATAGTAAAAATGAAGAACAACTTTACTAAAAGCTACAAAGGATAAGAAGTTGTGGAGAGCCGTGATCACTTATGTCCTGAAGGAAGACGATACATGAAGGAAATATCTCTGAATGATTCAATGCAGTTTTATAATATGATATGTATGTCTACGGCTTATTTCAAGGTGAAGCTTATTTCATTCCAAATCCTTGCAATGTAACTGATGCATTTTAATTTCTTTTTTCTATAGTAGCTTTGTTTTTCAAAGCATCAGCCATACTGTTTAAATCCTACTGAAAGAAAGTGTTCCTGATTGTAAGTGCATTAGTCTTTTGGGGGTCATGCAGGACTAAACAAATCGCGAGATAATTTTAAAAATATGACATTAAAGTATGACTATAAAACAATTAGATAAAAACAAAAAGGGAAACAAAACACAAAATTAATTTAAAAAGTAGAAGGAAATACAATGAATTGTTTAAATATGTCATTAAGAGATCGAAATAAAATTGTGGAATTAGTCTAGCTTGACTTTCATGGGGACTTCTCTTTTCTATTAGGTGGTGTTGTATAAAACGGTATAAAACACACACACACACACACACACACACACACACATACACATACACACACACACACACACACACACAAACTGTTTTTCTACCCTTTTTCACACTCTCTACCAATGGGATGTGCATTGAGGTGCAGTGGATATCGGCTCGAAACGAGAAATTGAATTCCTTGCATTCACTTACGCGCAAATATCTTTGGGAAATCCATCTCTTTCCTCCAGTTATGGACATATTGGGTTCTATAGTCTTACCTGGCAAGCAGTCTACCGCAGAAAGTAATGACAACCTAGTGCAGGATAATCTTCTGCTAGGCAGATAATCTTCTACCCACTCATGTCTCTTTCGAGACATGATCTCCCAAGTGTGTATCACGTATGGCACTTAACTGACTGGCTCACCTACGGGATGCTATTACAACAAAATTCCCATTTTCATCTACGGAGAGACTTAATTTCAACCAAATCACGTGGCGCGCACACACAAACACGCACACTTCAAGAGTACATGTTAATTACGCTCGGCATCGTCTCTCTGGCGACAGTCGAACTTGCTCCGTCTTTTATTTCGTTTGTGGGGATCGAAAAGATCACTTGGGAATTCACTCCCTGATGTGTTTCTGGCCTTTCGATTGGACGGCGAACAAACTTCGCGTCGGCTCGCGAAAAGGTTCCGAAAAATAATTTGTTTCTGATAATTGAAGATTATTTGAATTTTGTTTTTAGATGTTTCCAAGTTTTCTATTGTCCGAAAAACATTTCGCATCGAGGTGTGAAATTTAACGAGTTTGTGTGCGTTAAGCAAAATTTGTAAATTCGAGTCATTTTTTTTTCTAACAAAATCAATGCGTCAGTGCTTAGCATTTGAATTTTAAATGAAGATCTTGTTTTGTTCACAACACAATCACTCAGGCTAATCCTTTAAATGTAATGCATTCCTTAATCCGTGTCCTTCTGTATACGCATAGATATAATTTTCTCTTTTTTCCTAAATGATGTTCTATCTATCTATCTATCTATCTATCTATCTATCTATCTATCTATCTATCTAATAATAATAATAATAATAATAATAATAATAATAATAACTATAGCAACAACAATACCAATAGTAAAACTAGTATTAATCAAGCTATAATTTAAATCGTCTTGTACAACCCACCGAGAACAAACTCGGAGGGAAAAAAGGGGAAGCAAAAAAAGAAACAAACGAAGTACATGAACAAAAAGTCAAACACTCGTAGGAAAGAAAAAAAAACCCAAGACGAAAACCCTAACACTAAAGCGCTCAATTCAATACCAAAGTAGAGCAAACAAAGACAGAAATCTAAGCAAGAGCCAACAACCGACCACGGTTTCGCCTAACGGCTCGTTATTGTTGATATATGCAATTTCAATTAAATAATTAATCATTTATATTGTGTATATGTCTATAGACACATTCATTGTCTGTTATATATTTATTTAACAGTATATGTTTAGAAAATTATCTGCTGTCTCAATGTTTGACTCAATACATTATATATCTATATCTATCTATATATATATATATATATATATATATATATATATATATATATATATCCTGAATGTGTTGGGATCACTTTTTGACCATTTTCAACCTCCAACCGCAGCTATTAAAATTCATTACTTCTCGAGACACTACATGTTTTGCACCAACAACATGTTTTTCTCAAATAGTAGAAAACAGTTGACGTAAAGTCGAACGATTTGAGTTCGTTGCAAATTTCGAATAGCATTGGTTGAGGTGCATGCACACCTAAGTGGATGCGAGAAGAGGATGTCCATTTTTTTTCCTTCCGTTTTATTGTATACAACTTTTTTCTTTTTCATGTTCCAAATGATTTTTTTTTCTCCTACTGGGGATCCCAATCAACATAGGAATACAACATAATTAGGAACATGAAACGCATTTCAAAATTAATTGAGAAGCCAACAACAGCCACAAAACTGTTTTTAATATTTTGCACCGCTGTTACAGAGTTTTTTTTTTTAGCATTTCGTAAATTTTTAATGTTTTTTTTTTGTAACAGTTTAAATTTGCCAAATTTGACTTTTTGGAATTGAATTTAAAACTATTTTTTACCTTTAAATTCAAGAGGTGCCAGAAAGATTTTGAAATCTAGAGAATGAGTACAAATTTAGAAAAAAAAAAAAAATAATGGTCCGGCGATTTTAATGCGGGTATGTTTTGGACTGGACTAGAGAGAAGTATAGGTGACTCTTAAAATCCGATTTACTGATGTATAATCCTTTTATTTCAATGTTATTTATCTTCTGGAGAGATTATCTTATTTATTTATTTATTTATTTATTTATTTATTTCACAAGCAATCTGACACAGTGTCGTTTTATCTCAACGAAAGAAACAAACTTCCGCTTTTTATGTAATTTTTTAATTCTTAATTTTTGTACTTAATTCTCTGTTTAATAATGTTTTCTTTTTTCATATTCTACCACACTGAGTAAAACTCTTGATTTATTGCATTGCTTGGAGGAAAATGATTAATTTAAAACAAACAAAAAAAGGTGAAATCAAATTTGCTACGTATGAATTAAGCAATAGCTAGTAATAACTAGTAGAATTTAATTTAGGAAGTATTTTAGTCACTAAGTGTAATTCAGAAAGAATACTTCCATAAAAAATTAATATATTCAGCAGTATAAAATTTTCATTAAGTGCTGAAATTTTAATTCAAAACGGATAATGCCCTGCTGATTTTTGGCAAATTAAAAAAAAAAAAGAAAAGAAAAAACGGGGTAGCGTTTTATTTCTGTATTTTTTAAAATTTTTATTTTTTAAGTAGGAAAACGTATTCATTTTGTTTTGTTGGTACTTACCTTTTTTCTTCTGTTTTTAAAGTTTTTTTTTTTTCATTAAATCAGGAAAATATAGGTAACAACATTTAAAGGTCAACTCTTTCCTACCGGTTGATGTCCCAGATTGAGTAAGAAGAGACTCAAATTCGAGTGTACTGTTGATTTTTAAAGGCCGGCAAACTCTCCTCTCTTTGTAGTTTGGCGCAACATTATCTTCCTAATTCATAATTCCCCCAAAATTTGACCTCATTCCAGAGCATCAATTGAAGTTAAAGCATAAATGTACTGAATAACCTCGCCATTTTCATAACGTTTTGCTTCGAATCCTATGTAATCTGTGTTGATTTTTGTAGCTGGTTTTCTTTTATGATAATATGCTGTAACGTGTAGATATGAAAGAAAGAAAAAGGAAAGAAAATGGGTGGACGAATAATCTCTAACTCGTCCTACGGAGTAAAAATGCAGAACCCGTTATTGTCTGGGGAATGAGGAGCGAGCGGAAAATGAACCAAGGAAAGGTACAATAATGTCTCAGAAAAAACAAACAAACAAACAAACAAACAAACAAACAAACAAACAAAGAAAAAACAGAAAATGAAAAAACAAAAAACACAAACAACAAACAAACAAACATAAAACAAAAGAAACGTTCTCAAAAATGATATTATCTTTATAAAATGAAATGTTAAAAGCAAACGATGTACTAGTTTTATGTGTGCGTGCGTATGTCTAAAAAGGTAGCAACAAGGGTTTTTTTTTTTTTGCCAACTAGAATACTTTCAAAAAGAGAAACGATAAAAGACTCATTTGTATTTCTTTGCGTTTTCAGGCGACAGATAAATAGACAGACAGGCAGAAAGAGAAAGAAAGAAAGAAAGAAAGAAAGAAAGAAAGAAAGAAAGAAAGGAAGAAAGAAAGAAAGAGGAGTAAGGAGGTCGAAAGAAGACCCGGACACTTTATCACTGGCATTTTTATTTCAATTAAGTCGTCAATCTAGCTTAAAAATTGCGGTCATCTCACTGCGTCATCACCGGCATTATAACAGAAACGGCAGTGTACATCGAACCGAAGAAATGTCTCGCATTTTGAAGGCTGCAGTAGCAGAAAAATATTAACTGTACGCGATAAATAAAGGTTATCAATATTTTTATAATTTATAATTATTTATGTCCTGTTGATATGTATGAACGTAAAGTCGTACAAGCACCACTCACCTTCCAACAGAAGTTGTGAATGCATGAATTCCCATGTGTGTGCACACGCGTGTTTGATAGTATAAAAATGGTAAAGTAAATAGTTAAGTTAAAGTAGGATAACTTATGATGTGATGTGAGTAAGAACGAATGGATCAGTTTAATAGGGTCATTTATATAAGGAAATCATTTTTTATCTTGTCTCATATTTTGAATACAGAACCATTTTTAATACGTGGAGAACAAATTATGAAGCAAGCATGGCTTGTCCAGCGGATTTTAACAAAGCAACCAGAAAATTCGAAAAACTATCAAAATATAAAGACCTGGAAATTGATAAGAAAAAATGTGGAAATTGAAACAAGAATAGTACCAGTGATAGTAGGTGCACTTGGAATAATAAAAAATGGAACATACAACACATTGAAAGAATCCCTGGAAACCCCAGCTTAAGAGATATTCAAAAGATTCTCTTGATAAGTACAGCCACACACTAAGGAGAACTTTGTCTATGTAACGCTAGGGATGTTAGGGGAGATAGAAAAACATGAAATGAGCCAACAACACACCACGACCTGCCCTAGGTTATTCCGTAGACCTGGTAAGTAGTGTAACCACAGAAGAAATCGAACTATGATGAAAATGACATAATAATAACTGTGTAAATATCACCCTGTTCGAGTCATAGAAGGTCATGAGGTCACGATTCTTTGGAACTTGACCATTTATACTTGCAGACATAAAAGCTAACAATCCAGACATATTGATTAAAAACTACAAGTTGATTGTTTTTTTTTCTTGTAAATATGGCAGTGATAAAAATACATTTGTTAAAAAAATATGACAAAATAATTAAGTAAATATTTTGAAATTCAGACTGAAAAATGTAGCTCCCTTCATATGGTTATATATACTATATACCTATAATAATTGATAGATGGAGTGCGATCAAAACTGTATGAAGAACGTTTAACAAGATACTTAGTAGTCCCTGTTTACAAAAGACTGCACTGTGTGGAACTCTTCACCTACTCAAGAGATTATAATCAATGAAAAGTAAATACAAACAATGTAAGTATCACTTAAAATCAGAATTTGTGCAAACATGATACATATATTTACTACCTTTCGCTTCTTATAGGTTTCGAGTGATGTTCTGATAAGGAATTGTAGTGAACAGAAATAATAATAATAATAATAATAATAATAATAATAATAATAATAATAATAATAATGGCTTTATCAATGTAAAATTTGTGCGATCTTTGTTTTATTTTTATTTATTTATTTATTTTTTTACAAAAGTGTTCAGGGAAAATGTCATGATGCCCTTTCTGACGTTAGGTCTCTTGTTAAGACCCGGAAGAAAATGAGTAGGCAACAGAAATCATAGGAAATAATAATAATAATAATAATAATAATAATAATAATAATAATAATATGGATCCAAAATGCAGGTTTTGTGATAAACACCAAGAAACAATAGACCACCTAATCTCAGGCTGTTCTGTGCTTGCCCCAAATGAATATAAAAATCGCCACGATAGAGTTGGGCAATATTTACATTGGACAATGTGCAAACAGTATGGAAAATCTGTAAACAAACACTGGTATGAACATCACCCAGCACCGGTTACAGAAATAGAAGATGTCACCTTTCTATGGGATTACACCATCTACACAGACAGAAAAAGTGAAGCAAACAGGCCAGACATTATTGTTAAAAACCAGAAAGAGAAAACTTGTCTATTAATTGATATGGCTTGTCCAGCGTTTTGTAACATAGCAACCAAAGAATTTGAAAAACTGTCAAAATATAAAGACCTGGAAATTGAAATAGAAAAAAATGTGGAAATTGAAAACAAGAGTTGTGCCAGTGATAGTAGGTGCACTTGGAATGATAAAAAATGAAACAAAACAACACATTGAAAGAATCCCTGGAAACCCCAGCTTAAGAGATATACAAAAAATTGTCTTATTAAGAACAGCCCACACACTAAGGAAAACTTTATCTATGTAACGCTAGGGATGATAGGGAAGATAGAAAAAACATGAAATGGGGCCATAACAACACGCCACGACCTGCCTTAGGTCTCCCCGCAGACTTGGTTGGTAGTGAGACCAAAACAGAAATCGAAATATGATGAAAAATGACATAACAACAACAACAACAACAACAACAATCTGAGACTGAAGGCTTTTCACTAGGAACATTCAGGCAAATATTATACATAATAATGTGGATCCAAAATGCAGGTTCTGTGATAAACACCAGTAAACAATAGACCATCTAATCTCAGGATGGTCTGTACTTACCCCAAATGAATATAAAAATCGTCACGATAGAGTGGGGCAATATTTACATTGAACAATGTGCAAAAACTATAGAAAATATGTAAACACTGGTATGATTATCACCCAGCACCGGTTACAGAAATAGAAGATGTCACCATTCTATGGGATTACACCATCTACACAGACAGAAAAATTGAAGCAAATAGGCCGGACATTATTGCTAAAAACCAGAAAGAAAAAACTTGCCTATTAATTCATATAGATTGTAACATAGCAACCAAGGAATTCGAAAAACTATCAAAATATAAAGACCTGGAAAATGAAATAGAAAAAAAATGTGGAAATTGAAAACAAAAGTCGTGCCAGTGATAGTAGGTGCACTTGGAATGATAAAAAATGGATCAAAACAACACATTGCAAGAATCCCTGTAAACCATAGCTTAAGAGACATACAAAAAATGTCTTGTTAAGTACAGCCCACAAACTAAGGAGAATTTTGTCTATGTAACGCTAAGGATATTAGGGGAGATAGAAAAAGCATAAAATGGAGCCATAACAAAACACCATGACCTGCCGTAGGTCTTCTCGCAGACTTGGTAGGCAGTGCGACCATAGCAGAAATCGATCGATATATGATGAAAAATGACAACATAATAATATCATAGAAATCAATTACTAAGAAAATAATACAAAAAATAAAATTGTATATACAGATGTACAAAGAAAAACGTTTTTAGAATCCACAAAAGGTTTTTTAAAAACAGATGGAATAATCACAAACCTACACCTAAGCTGCAAAACCTTAAAGATTGTACCAAACTGGTAAGCACGCGTGGAAATTAGAAAAAAATAAAAATCGAAAAGACCCTGATATAACATGAAGTATAATAAAAAATCCAAACCTTTCAACAGTGATGTCTGTGGATTGTGTTCAAGAAAAAAGATTAGACACAATAATATTTCCAGAAAAAAAAAAAAAAAAAGAAAAGAAAATTACTCAATGAAAGATAAGAAATAATATCCAGATATAATCACACCAAAAAATACATTTAAGAATCATGCAAACCTGGATGGAAGTGTTTCAAATCCTTAAAAATCTTCTCCCTAATTTTAAAATTTCGATTATTTTAAACTTCCAAACGCACGTTCGTAAAAATCTCTGTTGTACGTTTGTAAAGATTAGAAAATCAGTTATTATAAATCGCCCGAAGATACCGAAAGGCTGAAACCTAGGTTGCGTAAATAACTGGTTTCCCAATAAGAAATATTCAAAAGTTCTACATTATATATATATTGAGCACTTTTTAATACTGGACTAATTTAATTATGAGCAAAAACTGATTATATATATATATATATATATATATATATATATATATATATATATATACACACACACATACACACATATATATATATATATTTCTGCGATGAGGTGTTGAAATTATTTACACTATTTACATTGTTCGGACTGTTGTCCTCATCTTTGTTGCCATATTCATGATGTTTCGGTCAGTGTACGCTTCAACCTTCTTCAGGTAACTGGAATATATATATATATATATATATATATATATATATATATATATATATGCAAATGCAAAAAAATCTAAACGTTAGCCAAAACCTACCGCGGTGATTAGTATTATATATTTATATATATAATTATCATTTTTTAATGTTCAGTGGGAGATGTCATGATGACATTTCTGGACTTAGGTTTCTAGTTGGGACCTAGAAAAATGGTTATACACGAAAAACCAAAGGAACAATAATAATAACCATTACATGTCCAATATGTACTGAGAAGTTAGGATGCAGATGTAAACACAAAACCCCTCCACGGCAGAAGAGTGCAGGGCTAAAATCAGAGACGGAAACATTTATAATGGCAGCACAGGACCAAAACCATTTTTTTTATCAGGAATTAGATTTAAAAAAAAAAAAAAAAAAAAAATAACGGTGCAGACGCACAATATAGATTATGTAAACAACATATTGACTACCTAGTGTCTGTCTGTCCAAATTTGACACCATAAGAATACAAAAATCGATATGATAAGATTGGTTAGTATATTCACTATAAGATATGTCCGTATTACAGTGTACCACAAGCTGGAAACTGGTATGAACATTACACGGAACCAGTCATAAAGGGACCACTTTTAGGGACTTTCACATTAATTACTGGCAGACTTATAAAATCTAAAACGCCAGGAATGTTAATTAAAGCTGACAAGCAAAGAAAATGTCTTTTCATAGATATGGCAGTCAGTTAAGTGCCATACGTGATACAGGCTTGGGCAATCATGTCTCGAAAGAGACATGACTGACTGGGCAGAAGATTATCCCGCAGTAGGTTGCCATTGCTTTCTGCGGTAGACTGGTTGCCGACCAAGGCTATAGAACCCAATCTGTCCTGCTATTTAACCCATAACTGGAAGGAAGAGACGGATTAATACCTTTCCCAAGGGTATTTGCGCGTAAGTGAATACAATGGATTCAACTGGAATTCGAACTCGGCTCCCCGGTTTCTCGTTCCGAGCCGATATCCACTGTACCACAAAGTACATCCAGATATGACAGTAGCATTAGATAAAAACATATCCATTAATGAATATAACAAAATAAATATAAGGATCTTGAAATTGAAAAACGTGGCAACTTAAAATTGCCTAAGCAAATAAGATACCGGCAAGAATATCAACAAAATCCCAATCAAATCCTGTTTACCCGTGATTTGTACTTTATCTGAAATACCAAAACTTGTTACTTAAACTATTTACTTTGTTCGGATTGTTGTCCACACTTTTAATGTCGCGACGCTTCGGCCGTTGTACGCTCCGGCTTACTTCAGGTAATATTTGGTGAAATTAGGAACCGAACCATTTTTGTTTTTTTAATCACCCCGAGCAAGGCGGTAACGGGGGCTACGTAAGAGTGAAAAGATTAGAAGAGAGAAAGCCGGAAGCCACATCCTAAACAGGGAACAAGGGATGAGCTTCTACACCTGTTCAATAGACGTGGGGGAAGTGTGAACTGGGCGATAGTTTAGTCTATCTACTCTAATTGATTTATTTAGTCCACGAGGGTAGACTATTCAAATTCAACGTAATAGCAAAGGTATGGTACATGGAATTAGAACAATATACGCTCCCATGGACTAAACAAAGTGTTCGGTTCGAAATTCTAACAAAAATCACCTGATAAAGGTTAACGCGTACAATGGACAAAACGTCACGAATATATCAGTAAAAATGAGGACAACAGTACGAACAATGTAAATAGTGTAAACAGCTACAATATTTCATCTAAAAAAATATAGACAAAATGACAAAAGATCATGTTAATGCGAATTGATTACGTACTTGGAAAAAATTTTTCAGTCCGATATGCTCAATAACTTTATAAAAAAAAAGATTTGAGTTTCAGGTGAAAAACTTGATAAATGCGTGCATCAAACAGCAAATATATATATATATATGTACATATACACACATATATATATATATATATATATATATATATATATATATATATATATATATATATATTATAACTCTGTTCTTCCGTTAGTTTTTTAAGTTTGTAAGGTAGCACGTGCGTTACGTCCTGTCATGGCCTCAGGTAAATAATGGACCATTCCGTTTTGCTCGCAAGTAAAGACGGAAGAGAAACATATATCAGAGTTGTCGTTTTCTTTCAGTGAGAAATAGAAAGCAAATATAATATTAGGAAAGACAGAGAAAATAGAAGAGGCGATAATACTCTCATGCGTTTAACGCCTGCTTCGGTGAAATAGAAAACCTTGATAATATTTTATCTTTTCATTTCTTCCTTCTTAATCCTGTTCATACTTATGGTGATTTTTCAAGCGTGGCTTAGTTGTGGTTACAAGGCCGATAGTATGAGTCACTCTGTGAGGATCGAACTCACTACTCAGTTGTAATTGTTCTAGCGAGACAATCTTGCTAACCATTACGTCACATCGACGTGTCCCTGCATTCATATTTATGATTGTTATTTAAATATTTGGTTAAAGTTGTTACGCTCAAATATTTAATGATGCAATAGAAGAAATCCCACGGGTATTTTACAGTGGTGGAAATCGTAAGGTGCTTATTCAATTATTAACTTAAGAATTATGATTCATGGGAACATTCGAATAGAAGAAATGTAAAATTGTCATGAGTACTGCTAGTAAATTACGATAGAACTGTCAAGGTAGATTATGTGGAAATTAAAATAGGCGATCAACTGCCTGAGAAGTGGATTGTACCAAGAAGAAAAGTTAGCCACAATATTATTTCTAAGAAATTGATGAAGAAAGAACGGGATAATTGGGTGGGGATAAATGATTTATTGAGAACTGTGTAAGCGACTGCATTTTAACTATACAGATCAGAAGTATATATGCTCGAACCAGAATCTATCTGTCTCAGAGAATTAAACCACTGGATTTAAACGGGTCACCCAATCCCGAAGACGAGGCCGGATCCCACAATCTAGACCAGGTGACAGACTTCAGGCCAGGAAACCGGGTCGCACAATTCAGGTCAGGTAGCCGGGTCATCCAATCTAAGCCAGTAGACCTGATCACCCAATCCAGGCTAGGAATCTTGATCATCCAGTTCAGGCCAAGAGACGGTGGTCACACAATCCAGGCCAGGAGTCCTGATAATTTCAATCCAGGCCAGACAACATGATTAACCAATCCAGGTCAGGAGAACTGATCACCCAATCCAAGCCAGGCGACCAGATCACCACATCTAGGCCAGGAAAGTGGATTTAGTAGTCGTAAACAAGAAGGTACCAAAATAGATTTCGATCATACGACAGTTTACTGTGTCGATCTGAAGAAAAGTGAAAAGATGAATAAGTATCTCGACCTTGCCATGCAGGTGAAGAAACTCCGTAGCATGAAGGTGACGGTAGTACTAGTAATCATCAGAACGTTAGAAGTAATCCTAAAGAACCCCCCCCCCAAAAAAAAAACCTTGGAGGCACTGAAAATAAGAAGGTTCCTGCGAATGCTAGAATATTAAGAACACTCGCTCTTACTTAATATCCAATGGAAATTCATCGAGTCGCAAATGACTCGAGTAATTAAACAGTACTATAATAATAATAATAATGATAATAATAATAATAATGATGATGATGATGATGATGATGATGATGATCTCTAACCATATCGCGCGCATTTGGCTGTAACCCGTCTTGCTGATATGCCATTACCAGATTAGGTGTCGTGCTGAGCATCAGGAAGAGACAACTGAAGTTCCTGGGACACGCAATGAGGAAGGAGAGCCTGGAGAACCTGATACTGACTGGCCAAATAGAAGGAAAGAGAGATAGGGGAATACAACGGATAACATATCTGCAGGGCCTGATCAGGTGGCTGACGGAACAGGGGTTGACAGGAGTAAGGGGAGCAAACATACTAGAAGCCACAAGGGATAGGGAGACGTGGAGAACCATGATCGCCTACGTCCTGAAATGACAGGGCACATAGAAGAAGAAGAAGAAGAAGATGGAAATATTGAGTCTGTTTCTCTTCCTGACTTACATCCTGTTACAATTCATGTTTAGTACTTTCTTCTCGTTTTCTTTTACGACCTCTAATTCGTGGTTTGCATCTTCGGCTGTTCGTCTTACTAACGGTCATACATTCTCTATTCTGACAATTGATGATTATTCGCATTTAATGGGTTAAAGTCGTTTTCCAACTTTTCATAAATATTACTTTCAAATTTAAAAATCTTACCATGTCAAAACTTCGTTAAAAGCGTAACAACGTTTAAATTTAGAAACAGCTAAAATGTTCTTTTATTTAATTTTTCTTTTCTCTTTATTAAATTCTTTTTATTTCTAATTTTTGTAAATTACGGTATCACTTTAATATTATTATATATTCACGTACGCATATTAACCTACACAAGTACATAACTACCTACTTTTATACGTGTGTGTGTGTGTGTGTGTGTGTGTGTGTGTGTGTGGAAAATGTTATGGTTTGTATTATAAATTAATTATAAAATTAATATTTCTCAGTGACACTTTCCTCTCATAGTCACAATGGTAATGATAACATTAATCGTTTCCTTATAAGAAAAATTAACCGAGCAGCCAGTTGAAATTTAATTTATCGGTGAAATTTATGAAATCATTCTATTTAAGCAATTTTTTTTTTTCAGGAAAATATGGGAAGAATATATAAAAGACCTTTTCCACTACAAGACAGAGCAACCGATAATACGCAAAGATGAGGACGGACCGAAAATATTAAAGTGTGAAGTGGAATCTGCAATAGCCAAACTGAATAGAAACAAATCAGCTGGACCAGGTGGCGTAGAGCTGGTGACAGCCCTAGAAGAATTTGGTATAGAGAAAATTACAGAAATAATAAATTAAATTTATAATAGTGGTGTAATACCAGATGACCTCAGCAAGTCTATCTTCATAGCACTACCTAAGAAGCCAGGAGCAAACGAGTGCGAACTCCACAGAACCATCAGTTTAATGAGCCATCTAACAAAACTGATCGTCCGAATCATGATGAATAGAGCGAGAAGCAGAATCAGGCCAGAGATAGGACAAGAACAGTGTGGTTTCGTGAAAGACACTGAAACAAAAAATGCCATATTTATGATTAGGATTCTCTCTGAAAGTGCAATACAAATGAAGAAGGACTTATACCTGTGCTTTATTGATTATGCGAAGGCGTTTAACAAAATACACCACAAAGAATTGATGGAGATGCTCGGCAGCCTAGACATATTTGGGAAAGACTTAAGAGTAATCAAGAATCTTTACTGGCAGTAAACCGCTTGTATACGGAGGGGTAATGAATTCAGCAGATATACAAAGATAGAAAGGAGCGTAAGACAAGGATGTGTCTTTTCACCGGATCTGTTCAACTTGTACAGCGAGAATATTTTGAGGACCCTAGAAGTTATGCCTGGATTTGTCATAGGAGGCCACAATTTAAACAACTTAAGGTACCCAGATGATACAGTGCTGATAGCAGACACAGAAAAGAAACTAAAAGACCTCCTACAGAAGGTAACTGAAGAGAGTGACAAGAAAGGACTATGAATAAACTGCAAGAAAACCGAATTCATCGTCATCAGTAAAAAGGGCAGCCCAATATAATGGAAACAAAAAGGAAATTAATACTGAGCATCAGGAAGAGACAGCTGAAGTTCCTGGGACATGCAATGAGGAAGAGAGGCTTGGAGAACCTGATACTAACAGGCCAGATAAAGGGGAAAAGAGACAGGGGAAAGCAACAGATAGCATATTTGAAGGACCTAATCAGGTGGGTGATGGAACGAGGGTTGCATGGTGTAACAGGAGAATGCGTACTAAGAGCCACCAGGGATAGGGAGACGTGGAAAGCCATGATCGCCTACGTCCTGAAGGGACAGGGCACATAGAAGAAGAAGAAGAAGATATTTCTCTTCCTTCAGAAAGTAGCTGAAGAAAGTGAAAAGAAAGCACTACAAATAAACTACAACAAAAACCGAATGCATGGTCATCAGCAAAAAATACCAAACAGAGGTGGGCGATACTAAAATCAAACAGGTACAAAAATTTAAATACCTGGGAAGTCTTCTAACAGAAGACGGAAAGTACGACACAGATTCAAAGAAGAATTGGCATTTCGCTAAAAACAAAGCAGAGTGTACTGGATTTCCATGTGATATCAGTTCTTCAATATGGCTGTGAATGTTGGACAATTTCATCAGAGATGAATGAAAAACTTGAAGCCATTGAAATGTGGTTCTACAGAAGGATGCTGCCTAAATAATGGATCGAGCACGTGATCAATGATGAGGTTTTGGAAAGGATAGAAACAAAAAGGAAATTAATACTGAGCACCAGGAAAAGGCAGCTGAAGTTCTTGGGACATGCTATGAGAATCTGATACTCACAGGTCAGATAGAAGGAACGAGAGACAGGGGAAAACAGCGTGTAACATACATGACGGGTCTGAGCAGATGGATGGAAGAGCGGGGGTTGGGTGGGGTAACAGGAGAAAGCGTGCTAAGAGATACCAGTGATAGGAAGACGTGGAAGGCGATCATCGCCTACGTCGTGGAAGGCCATGATCGCCTACGTCATGAAAGGACAGAGCACAAAGAAAAAGCAGAGGATATTTCTCCATTCTACTAACTGTTATTGCTCTTTCCGATATTGATGGGGGATTTCTTTCTTAACCTTTTCTTTGAAGTAGAATCTTGATTATATCATTATTTTCACTTTGAAAGTCCTCAAGTAATGTGGGTTTTGTTATTTGATACAATTCTTTGTGATTATGTAGCGCCAGCCCACGAGGTTCGGGGATGGATGTTAAAAGAAACAGGCGATAATCTTCTTATTGATTTATGTCGTCATTAATCCAAATTTGGTACGTAGCACCTTTTTTTTCTTTTATCGATGTCTGGTGACAGAAATCGTTACTCAATTACCGTTGAATTAAGTGTAATGAATCTCAAACGCAGCTGATCTTACAATTAATTGTTTGATTTTATTTGGTTACATGTTTGGTTAATGGTTTTTTTAGTTATGTGTGTTGTGCCTGCTTCGCGTATGACTAAAACGACACGAATTGAACAAACGAACAAGTCAGTCATACATTGTTATCGTTCATGTTAGGTGATAATGATGTATTTACGCGCGTGCGCGCACACACACACACACACACACACACACAATACACGAATAATAAAAAGGAAGCAGAAACAATGGAGCATGAAAAACTAGAAAAAAAGAGGGAATGTATAAAAATAATGACGTCACAGAACGACTTGATTTAATTATTTTATTTTTTCTCATTACTTTCGTTTCGTCTATTTACCGTTCTTTTCTTTTCTTTCTAAAAAATTTATTCCTTTGTTTATTATTATCAGTATTATTGACAGGAATTTATTGTTGTTGATAATTTAAATATTTCTCTGTCATTTCTTCTTCATTTTTTGCTTTTTGTTTTCCCTCCTTTGATATTATGCAGATTTCTGATTTAGCTATTCAATAGCTGCTATTGACTGCTTGGATCAGGGCGTTTTATCCTGGTTAGGAATCGTTATTACTTCGTAGGTCGTAACAAGTTAAAACATTTTTTGTCTATTCATAAGCGTCCAAGACACGAAGTCTATCATTACGATACTTTTTTTTATTCTGAAAATCTTTTTACAACTGCATTTCCATTTTCTCTATGTAAAACTTTGGATAATTTAATTCTTGTCTATCGTCAATTTTGACGTTTTTTCTTTTTCTTTTTGTTTTTCAGCACTGAACATTACCACCAGAACGTTGTATTTAATTTTCTGCTGTTAAAATTTAAAATTTTTAGATTTAAATCAATATAATTTTGGTTAAAATTACACCAGTATGTTTTTGCTTACTAAAATTATTAAATTTAATCTATTGGCTTTCAATTAAAGCTAATTTTAAAGCTTGAAGATAATTTATTTATTTTTAAAATTTCAATTTAAATTTAAGTATAGAGAATTGACTGGACTCCAGTGGAGGTACCTATGTTAAATTAAACATCTTTAAAAGCTAGTTTTCTTCATGACGAAGCCTCTCTTTGCTCATTTGTGTAATGTGTATAATTTATTTTCTAGTAGCATATTTTACAAAAAGTAAATCTATTCTTTTAGTCTCCGCAAAACATTATTATTATTGTGCCATGTTTATAACTGCAATAAAAATAGTTTTGAAAAGAGAAAAAAATGTGAATGAATGAACGCATGAATGAAGATAGACGGTAAATTAATACAACGAATGAAGTAATGCAGGAAGGAAATGTATATAAGATTTTTAGCTAAAAGCATTTTGTAAGCACTTGGACGTAAGGGTAATTGTTAGCGGGCTAGTCAGGTGAGTTTGATCCGAACTGGGTGTTTATACTTTTTGTCTTTGTGCTAAAACGAAGCTAAATAATGACTACGCCTAGTGTAACAGAATAAATAAATAAAAATAATTTTAAAAAATCTCAGATAATTGGAAAAGACGGAAGACTAAATACGAAACAGGAAGAAAACAGGAGGAAGCAGAGTGTGAAATACGAGAAAAATTAATTGAATAAAGCTGAACAAGCTATACAGAAAAGCAGATGAACTGTCGAGAGAAGAGAGCAGATTCGCATGCGCACTTGTGCATTGACAGCGTTACTTGAATAGAAACCAACACATCGTTACACATCGGTGGAAAGAGGAAATACAAAGAGAGGGAGGGAGGCAGGAAGAGATGAACAGTTAATACAAACAGAGGGGCGCGAAGAAATGAATATATACACCGATAAACAGACAGAGAAAGAGAGACAGAGTAGAGAAAATATAGAATGATTAACTTAAGACTGTTATTTATGTTAGCTTAGTTTTGGCATAACAATAAGGCAAGGATATATATATATATATATAATATCGGGCATCCAGTGAGGATAGAGCTCAATAACTGAAAAAAAAAAAATGCCATTATCCAACGCTGAGATATTTTGGGTGATAGATAGATGCACTAAGCACTTGTGAGGAGAAATAAATATTATATATATATATATGATATCGGCCATCCAGTGAGGATAGAGCTCAATAACTGAAAAAAAAAAAATGCCATTATCCAACGCTGAGATATTTTGGGTGATAGATAGATGCACTAAGCACTTGTGAGGAGAAATAAATATTATATATATATATATGATATCGGGCATCCAGTGAGGATAGAGCTCAATAACTGAAAAAAAAAAAAATGCCATTATCCAACGCTGAGATATTTTGGGTGATAGATAGATGCACTAAGCACTTGTGAGGAGAAATAAATATTATATATATATATATGATATCGGGCATCCAGTGAGGATAGAGCTCAATAACTGAAAAAAAAAAAATGCCATTATCCAACGCTGAGATATTTTGGGTGATAGATAGATGCACTAAGCACTTGTGAGGAGAAATAAATATTATATATATATATATGATATCGGGCATCCAGTGAGGATAGAGCTCAATAACTGAAAAAAAAAAAAATGCCATTATCCAACGCTGAGATATTTTGGGTGATAGATAGATGCACTAAGCACTTGTGAGGAGAAATAAATATTATATATATATATATGATATCGGGCATCCAGTGAGGATAGAGCTCAATAACTGAAAAAAAAAAAAATGCCATTATCCAACGCTGAGATATTTTGGGTGATAGATAGATGCACTAAGCACTTGTGAGGAGAAATAAATATTATATATATATATATGATATCGGGCATCCAGTGAGGATAGAGCTCAATAACTGAAAAAAAAAAAAATGCCATTATCCAACGCTGAGATATTTTGGGTGATAGATAGATGCACTAAGCACTTGTGAGGAGAAATAAATATTATATATATATATATGATATCGGGCATCCAGTGAGGATAGAGCTCAATAACTGAAAAAAAAAAAAATGCCATTATCCAACGCTGAGATATTTTGGGTGATAGATAGATGCACTAAGGACTTGTGAGGAGAAATAAATTTTTTATCGTGGAACCATCAAATGAGCTTTGATTCCTGGTGTTAACCATCCTGTTTTTAATTAAGTGCCATTAGATTTCTTTGTGAAGCGCAGTTACAAAAATGCTACACATTGTGATGCTACATTGGTTTCTGTAACAAATATGTTTTATCAGGCGAAGTTGTTAGACCCAGCCAGGGCGGGTGCGTGATTGAGGATCCCGGGCATGGCCTTGTGACACTCGTTATCTCCTCAACATTAACTTTTTTCTGCCTGTATTTATATATGTTACAATTTAAACTAAGCACAACTGACTAAATGATAAAAAAAAATTCACAGATTTTGGTTCCATTTGGGTCCTTTTGTCTACATCCTTGAATTTGTTTTACTCATGCTAAGTATGAAAAAAGCACGATAGAAAATTCCCTATATTTTATCCTTAATTTAAAATGTGTTAAAATTCAACTTTTTAACAAGAAAAATTGATTTAGAAATTACCGCCAAACATTATTGATGTATTTAATGAGCTATTATTATTATTATTATTTTTAATCATATCACCCCGAGCAAGGCGGTAACGCCACTGATGTGCAGGGGGTTACATAGGAGTGAAAAGATTGGAAAAGAGAAAACCGGAAACCACATCCTAAACAGGAAACAAGGGATGAGCCTCTTCACCTGTTCAGTAAAACGTGGGTGGAGTGTGAACCGGGCGATAGTTTAGTCTATCTACTCCAATTGGAAAAAAAAGTGAGAAGATTGGAAAAGAGAAAACCGGAAACCGCATCCTAAACAGGAAATAAGGGATGAGCCTCTTCACCTGTTCAATAGACGTGGGTGGAGTGTGAACCGGGCGATAGTTTAGTCTATCTACTCCAAGTGGAAAAAAAAAGTGAGAAGATTGGAAAAGAGAAAACCGGAAACCGCATCCTAAACAGGAAACAAGGGATGGGCCTCTTCACCTGTTCAATAGACGTGGGTGGAGTGTGAACCGGGCGATAGTTTAGTCTATCTACTCCAATTGAAAAAAAAAGTGAGAAGATTGGAAAAGAGAAAACCGGAAACCGCATCCTAAACAGGAAACAAGGGATGAGCCTCTTCACCTGTTCAATAGACGTGGGTGGAGTGTGAACCGGGCGATAGTTTAGTCTATCTACTCCAATTGGAAAAAAAGTGAGAAGATTGGAAAAGAGAAAACCGGAAACCCCATCGTAAACAGGAAACAAGGGATGAGCCTCTTCACCTGTTCAATAGACGTGGGTGGAGTGTGAACCGGGCGATAGTTTAGTCTATCTACTCCAAGTGGAAAAAAAAAGTGAGAAGATTGGAAAAGAGAAAACCGGAAACCACATCGTAAACAGGAAACAAGGGATGAGCCTCTTCACCTGTTCAATAGACGTGGGTGGAGTGTGAACCGGGCGATAGTTTAGTCTATCTACTCCAATTGGAAAAAAAGTGAGAAGATTGGAAAAGAGAAAACCGGAAACCACATCGTAAACAGGAAACAAGGGATGAGCCTCTTCACCTGTTCAATAGACGTGGGTGGAGTGTGAACCGGGCGATAGTTTAGTCTATCTACTCCAAGTGGAAAAAAAAAGTGAGAAGATTGGAAAAGAGAAAACCGGAAACCACATCGTAAACAGGAAACAAGGGATGAGCCTCTTCACCTGTTCAATAGACGTGGGTGAAGTGTGAACCGGGCGATAGTTTAGTCTATCTACTCCAATTGGAAAAAAAGTGAGAAGATTGGAAAAGAGAAAACCGGAAACCACATCGTAAACAGGAAACAAGGGATGAGCCTCTTCACCTGTTCAATAGACGTGGGTGGAGTGTGAACCGGGCGATAGTTTAGTCTATCTACTCCAAGTGGAAAAAAAAAGTGAGAAGATTGGAAAAGAGAAAACTGGAAACCGCATCCTAAACAGGAAATAAGGGATGAGCGTCTTCACCTGTTCAATAGACGTGGGTGGAGTGTGAACTGGGCGATAGTTTAATGGTTCTTTTGTTAATATTGCACAATAACATGTGCATCAAATGAATTTATAAATGTTTAATAATTACCTATATTGCAGTTTCATCAATGAAAGAATGAAGAAAATTTAGGGTGATTCAGACGAGTTCATCTTTGCTTCCTTGCCTTGTAAAATTTTATTCGGACTATTGTCCACATCTTTGTTACCATTTGCACAACGTTTCCGCCGCTGCACGCTCCGGATTTCCTCCGGATGCTAGGAATTTCAAACCGAACCCTTTATCACAATCACCAGGGTATATGATCTTCATTCTTTAAGAACACATGACTTAGTGGATATAGACATTGGTTAGTTCCTGTGACTTGATTCAAAGAGTTGTGAGTTCAATACAAGGCTACAGCAGTGGTGAACAAGTAACTTACAGGGTTAGAGGGAGATAACTCATGACTACCAAAAGAGGCATTACTACGCAAGGAATAAAGATTGTATACCCAAGTAATTGTAATAAAGGGTTTGGTTCAAAATTCCTAGCACCTGAAGAAGGACGGAGCGTACAACGGCTGAAACGTTGCACAAATGGCAACAAAGATGAGGACAATAGTTTGAATAATGTAAATACTGTACTTTTCTTTAAGACTAAAATTTGCATAATTCAAGATTCTAAAGTCACTCAAGGTAGAGGATTATTGTTTAAATGGTTACAATTAATGAGGTCAGTGATACGAATGAAAAAGCTGGGGGGAAGGTTATGAAAAGACCCTAGTTGAAGCAGTTAAGATTGTAGTGTTCAGGCAAGCATCCATTAAAATCAATAAAACAGGATAAATGAAAAAAATACAATAAAAAGTTTTTAGTCCCAGGCAATGTCAGATAACCTAACTGGAACTTAATAAAGGGCAAAAGACATAACTGTCTGAAAAGACAAATTTGAAGATTATTCTTTTACAAGTGCTGACCATTTTAAAGAAACATTTGCACAAATTGCCGCCATTTTAAATTAGACTAGGTCTTGTTTATTTTTTTATTTTTTTACAGTAGATTTGAAAGAAACACATCTGCTGTTAAACAAATTTAAATTGACTGATTGCATGAAAATGGTTATTAGAAAAGAAGAGATAGAAAAAAGAAATACAAAGGAGGAAAATTCTCATCAGAAAGATGAAAAATAAATCTGTTTTTTATTTTATCAATTAATCTATCTTATTATATGCAGATTTTTCTTATTTCTCATATTTCACTCTTCCTTTTATCTCAGTGTTTCTCTTTCTTCTTGCTTCTATTTTTTTTTATTTTCTTTTCTAATTTTTTCTTCTTCTCATGTTACCTTGCTTTCTTTAAATCTTTCCTAGATTTCCTCAGTTATCTTTTCCTTAATTCTTGCTTTCATTTGTTTTTCTAAAAATCTCTATTGAGTAAATAGCAAAGGCAGTGTTGAGCACATATTTTCTCCTCTTTGAATTTATTATGGCTTTGTTTTTGAAACAAGGGGAGATTTTAAAAAAAAATGAAGAAATTACTTAGAAATAGATGTAATCCTAAAAGAACAGTCAGCAGAATCTACACCATGACCAACAAGAGATAAATCTTTAGAATTATTTGGGTTTTTGGGTTATTTTCTTCTTTTTTTCAGTGAAATTGACAAATATAGAAAAATCACCTACTTCTTGGACCAATATGAAATTCAATGTAAAATTTTAGAAGTATTTTTTGGGGATGCTGAAAAAAGTGCAGACATCTACAATTTCCTTTTGTTTTTAGTCTAAGGAAGAATAAAACTTTAAAACTGTAAAAATTTACACCCTCTACGAAAATATTTTTTTTGTAAACCATACACTTTAAATTTTAAAATTTTATTCAAAATGTACCCAAAAATCAATTCCCAGATAAACATTAATAGCCAAAATCTTTGTTGTGGAAATGTAAATTACAGTGAATGTATTCTTCAGATATGAAATCATCATCATATTTTCCAGAAATATCAACTGTTTCTTTCTGATTATAAATGTGTTTCTTTCTGATTATAAATCTGTTTCCTTGTTTCTCTTTTTTTTTTTTTAATAATATCACCCCAAGCAAGTCGGTGACGCCACTGATGCGCATGGGGCTACTTAAGAGTAGAATGATAGGAAAAAAAGAAAGCCGGAACCACATCCTAAACAGGAAACAAGGGATGAGCCTCTTCACCTGTTCAAAAGACGAGGGTGGAGTGTGAACCGGGCGATAGTTAAGTCTATCTACTCCAATTGAGAACAAAAAAGAGAAAAGAAAAAAACTCAAGATTTCCTTATTAGACTCATGCACCATTCACAGTATTTTTAGCATTTATCATCAGAATTATATCTGTCACTTCAAATCTCTTCTTCACCTGCCATATAGAAAATTAGATATTACAGAGAAGTTCAACACTGTTTTGTTTCCAACAACATTTTTCTCTCTCTAAATTTTTTCTTTAGTTTGTTGAAGGAATCTTTCCCTACTCCTTTCAGATTTCTAAACAGCAGATATGATGTCATCATCACTGTAATAATGATACCCAACCAAATGATTTTTTTACATATTGATGAAAGATGATGATCATATCGGGAGAATAGGGAGGATGATCCACCAGTTCAAAACCCCCAACTCACACACACAAACCTTTCTCTAATTTGCATTTAGATAGATTGTATTTTGAAATATTTCTAGTTCAATTGTTCATTCACCTATTTTGCATATGATTCATTATTGTACTTAATTAGGTTACAATATTTGCATTTGATATGATTAGGTTACAATAATATTTGTATTTGATATGATTGGGTTACAATTATATTTGTATTTGATATGATTGGGTTACAATAATATTTACATTTGATATGAATAGGTTACAATAATATTTGTATTTAATATAATTGGCTTACAATAATATTTGTATTTGATATGATTAGGTTACAATAATATTTGCATTTGATATGCATACTACCATAATTGAGATGTAGTAGAGTGGGGTCCCGTATCATAAATTCGGGTGTCCCATATCATAGATTCCATGGAGGTCAACGCGACCTTTGCACCAGCCTTGGCTTCAGGTCCGACTGGTTTTGAACTCAGTGTTGTCCTTCTCCTAGACTGGATTTTTTTTTTTTACCAAAGGCTAGTGAAGCCAATATACTCTGCTTAGAAAAGAGATGAATTTATACCTTTATAAGGGGCAAAATAACCCCTTTGAAATGTTGACATAGGCTACCTATTCACGGTATATGTATACAACACGGTACTAAACACATTAAGAGAAAGAATAATAAAAACTAAAGAGTAACTGTGCGAAAAGAAACGCAACTTCGTCTACTGGAATTTGGTACGTCGATCCCACTTTTCGTGTCAGTAACCGCTACACAACGGGCATATCCATCGATATTGTTAGTTAACTCCAAGGCTTTCCAATGAGGCGCGAACTGAATATTTCTCTTCCTTGTCCTAAATATTCAGTTAGACAAAAAAAAAACGTGAAAAAAGGACGATACTGAATCAGTAACCTTTAATACAATACACTACCAGTCATAATTATTAGGCCACACCAGTTTTTTAAAAGAAATGAAGTATTTCATACTATTTTTAGTATTTATTGCCAAGTGGATAATTCTAAGTGAAAATAGAATGGTTCTTTAGTTATTATTACTTTGCAAATTTTACAAGGCAAGGAAGCAAAGATGAACTCGTCCGAATCACCCTAAATTTTCTTCATTCTTTCATTGATAAAATTGCAATATAGGTAATTATTCAATATTTATAAATTCATTTGATGCACATAATATTGTGCAATATTAACAAAAGAACCATTCTATTTTCATTTACAATTATTCACTTAGCAATAAATACTAAAAAATATTATGAAATGCATCATTTTTTTTTAAACACTGGGGTGGCCTAATAATTATAGCCGGGAGTATATATGAGTATATATATATATATATATATATATATATATATATATATATATATATATTAATTCAGATACTTTAATCCAAGTGAAAAAAGCAGGAAGGTAAATTCCAAAAACCCGATCCTAATTAATATTAAATATTTTATTTTAATATTAAAAAATGATACAGGAAGAGAGCTCCATGTAATAAAATATTACAGAGCAAATATAAATTAATTCAATGATGTTGAATGACCATTAAATCTATTTAAAAGGGAAAAGTAGCCTGATTTTTCTCCAGTTTCTGAAAGGATTTTTCTGTTGCTGAGGTGATGTGTTATCCCCCGTGGGGATTTTCATATCGAAATGGTCATTCAACATCATTGAATTAATCCTTTTTTAATTTATATATATATATATATATATATATATATATATATACTACCGGCCATAATTATTAGAATAATTAAGTGGCAAATATAGATCCTTCTGTCTGGATTAGATAAATATATGTATAAGATTTATGAGGTCTATACGCGCCTCTCGTTGTCAAGAGAAGAAACTTATTTTTTGCTCTTAATGTGCCTAGCATCATGTCGTATAAATATAACGGGAATAGGTAGCTTATGTCCGCATTTTGAAGAGGTCATTTTTCACCTTTCTCTAAATAAAATTCATTTTTGTTTTCTTTTTAAGAGATCTTTCTTAACATTTTGTTGCCTATGGATGACTGTTGTTCTGCAAACTCATTTACACTGAAGAAGAATGAAGATATATGGTTGAGCAATATTTAAATCAAGAGTATTGTCGTGTGTACGCATACACCAGTTTATATAAGCATGTGGACAATAAGACACATGTAGGTTTTCATATCTCTCGCTTAACAGCGCGCACGCGCAGAGAGAGAGAGAGAGAGAGAGAGAGAGAGAGAGAGAGAGAGAGAGAGAGAGAGACTTCTCTTAGAAAGACTGACGGATGGAAACAGATAAAACCATACTGTAATTATTCATGTATAATAAGCACTATTTTCCAGATTTAAAGTTGGGTGCATATTACAGACGGGAACTAAATAGTAAGTACTTTCCAGACCATGTGCGTCACCATATTCGAAATAGTATGACTGAAAGTATGTTACAACTGTAGTTCAAACTAACTCAGTCAGTTAAATTCCATACGTGATACAAGCTTAGGCGAGAACATTTTCCCGCAGTAGGTTGCCATTACTTTCGGCGGTAGACTGGTTGCCAAACCAAGGCTATAGAACCCAACCTGTCCTGCTATTTATTTGGAGGGAGAAATGACTGATTAATACCTTTCCCAAGAGTATTTACGTGTAAGTGAATGCAACGAAAGCAACTGGAATTCGAACTCGGCTCTCTGATTTCTCGTTCCGAGCAGATATCCACTGCACCATAACGCACATCAAACTAACTAATGTACAAAAAAATACTGAACGTTTTAGGATTACAGACACATCATGTTGAAGTACAGGTGTAATCACCGAAGTTAAGCAACGTCGAGACTGGTCAATACTTAGATGGGTGACTATTTAGGGATACAAGGTATTTTAAGCATGGGCATGCGGGTGGTATAAAGGATAATGGCTCAGAATTGTTAATCAGAGAGCCGAGCAGAAATTTCCGTTGGTTTCGTTATATTCGCTTACGCACTAATGACCTTGAGAATGGTACGAATTCACCGCCTTTCCTTCCCGCTAGGGGTTAATTAAAAAGATTTTTATCATTAAATCATAATTATCTCCAAACAATAAAAAAAATTCAGACAATCTGAAAATATCTCCTGGCTTTAAATAATCTGCAACAGGTTGAAAAGCCGTAGAAAACGAAACAATAAATTTGTATTTTTAATATTAGCATCGAAATGTTAGTCTCTGTCATTGCTATCTGTGTCAAAGTCAGATGTCGTGAAAGTTTCATCTATTTTGTATTTATTTCTGAGATGAGTAATTTTCAATAATCTCGGAATTATTTCGAACATTTGTTTTCATCTTGGTTGATATAGGTTTTAGAATAGATTCACTAGGATCGAACTCATGACCACTAGATGATATTAATACATGTATAACCAACTACTATATCCACTACGCCCGAAGGACTTTAGTGGTGTATTTTTGGAGCCTTTTATATTCAGTGCCAGATGGATTTTGACAATTGGATTATGCTAGATCCTTGGACTTGGCAGTGGCGAACCGAATTCCAACATGAAAGAACAATAATTGATTTCACAGGATATTTCGCAATAATCAAAGAGATAATCCACATAAGCCAATCTATGGGTATCTGATAATGACCAGAGGGTACTCGATCGAAATGTTGTGTCTATTATAAAACCTATATCAACCAAGAAGAGAACAAAAGTTCGAAATAATTCCAAGATTAGTTTCATCTATGTTTTCAACGCTGTAGGTGCCTTCGTTATCTGCCATGTCGTCACCGTCCTCAAAAACGATTTCATCTTCACTGTTACCCAGTGTTTTCGTGTTTTCGGGTGACATTGCCAAGATGTTCCTGGTTAGTATTCTCGACGAAATCCAAAGAAAGATCTGCAATATAAACGAATCTGACTTGGCAGCTCGTCTTCAGTCACTTTGTCACCGACGTGGTGTAGCTTCCCTGGTTCTTCTACACGTACTTGCATGGCAGCTACTCTGGTGAACTATTTTCCTTGGTTCCTCGACCACATGTACTTATGCGTCCTATAAGATCGGCATCAAGGTCCCACCCTTTTACCGCCGAAAGAGATAAATGTAATATCTCTTCTACTGTAACAGTTTCTTTTCTCGCACTTCCTATTTGTGAAACTCATTTCCATTTACTTGCTTTCCTAATAGCTGCAATCTCCAAAAGTTTAAATGCAACGTTAACTGCTATCCTGTATCCTCTTGACTCTCATCCTTCTTTTATTCTGCATTTAACATCTCCTGTAACTTGTTTTTTTTTCACTCTAACCCACTGCGCACCAGTGGCGGTCCTGACTTGCTTGGCGTGAAATCATTATAAAAAAAAAAGATATAGTTGTTGTGATGCAGTAGGGAGATGGTTAATGTTTATTGAATTGGCTTTGTGTCAAACATAACCTGTCTCCCTAAAACTTAGAATTTTTATTCGCTATTATCAGAAGGCTGGAGATTGGAATGTGTGGATTAGTGGAAGAAAAAAGTATACCTTTGTATGTTTAAATAGAAAGTTCTTAATAGAAAAGAATAACATGAATTGGTAGAAGTTAATGTTCATTAAGAAACAGTATTAAGAAGTTAAGGGTATCAAGAGTTCGTAGTAGTAACTTGTGTGGATGTAGGCAAGAACGTATGTATGTATGTATGAGTGTTTATTGGGTAGGAGTGTCTTTGAAGTATTCACTCAGGTGACTGGTGAAAAAAGGAAGAAGGTGAGCGGTGAGAGAGAAAGATAGACAATAATAATAACGATGGCTTGACGTTTGTCAAGGGACGTGTTAATTGCGCTCGTCATCTTAACTCTCTGGCCTCAGTCATCTTATCCCGTCTTTTTATTTCGTTTGTGGAGGCTCCGAACAGATCATTTGGAAACTCACTCCTGGATGTGATTCTGGTCTTTCTATTTTGTTTTTAGATGTTTCCTAGTTCTCTATTAGCCGAAAAAAATTTCGCATTGAGGTGTGAAATTTCGCGAGTTTTGTGTGTGTTAAAATTCGTTTATTTCTGACAAAATCAATGAGTCAATGCTTAGCATTTGAATTTTTAAATATAAAAATTGTTTTGTTCACTACAGTAGCAATGGCCACTTCTGTTTGATGCCGCTATAGAAAAATAGCTCCAATCCGCTGGAGTGAAATCATCTAAACTTTTGCTAAAAAGAAGTGAAATGTAATTACGGAAACATTTTCACTAAAGAAAAGAACCATTGCCTTGAATGTTTGATAATCCTATCAAAAACTAAGAGATCGCAATCGAAACTCCCTGACACTTAGCCAATATGGACCATTCAAATTCACCAAAGGCGCTACAGAAGAGGCTGGAGCTGCATAACATTATTTTGAGACTGAGAACTAAACAAAAAAAGAACTAATGTTGTCTTCTTGGAGGCCAAGAAGACAACATTAGACTATGATAAAACTACTAATATGAACTTTATCATTTGTCTAACACCATTGCTGTCATTTATTTTTAAATCAATCAGAAAATTTAATCTTCATTTTCTTATCTTTTTTTTCTTCGAAACATTAGCTTCCAAAACTTTGATATGCCGTATTTGTCGGTTTCAAAAACGCAGTTCTTTTTATTTCTTGAAACAAATCAATGCAAAGGCTAGGATTTTGTAGACTTATGCTTACCCCAAAGGAAAATTATCTATGGCAGACGGTAAACTGAATTTCTGCATCTTATGTTAATTTTCGAGACTGTTTCAGGAAAATTTGACGCCGGCAAATAAGGTAGGTTTTATGCGCAGAAGAAAGTACATCCGGGTCATTCCAGAAATAAGTACACTTGAAAAATAAAAGCAATGCGTATTGCTACATATTCAAATACGCATGGAAATAATTAGAGGGTTGCTATTAAAATGGTTATGATGTATGAGATATAATCTGAGTGAAAGATGGCGTGGTAGGATTTGAAGATTTTGAAGATATAAAACGAGTGAACCTTGAATAGAAGTGCTTAAAATTTAAGCGTTTAGGTATCATCCGCTCGGAAGTTCTTTCTACAAAGTGACAGGTCTTGGGAAAGAACTGCCTGAATTGAACTTTTTCTTTACTTTTGGAATACGGTGGAAATGGGGGGATTCAACAAGTAGAATGGCGTGGTCTAGCCGTAAAGGTCTGAACTGGTGGAACTAAAGAGTGAAACTAATCTGAACATTGTCATTGTTATGTCGCCAAGTATAAATGAATAACTCAACAACAGAATCAGAATATAAGTTGTATTCCGCGGAAAGACGGTTAGTATGTACAGAAGTGATTAGTAATATTTACAATAGAAAGATACAAGAGTCCAATCCGTCGTAAGATGTGTGTATACGTGATTACTTCCGGTACGCCACCGGAAGTGTGACTAACTCTTCACTGACTCGCACTGACTTTTCAGTAACTCATTAGAGATTCTCAAGTGACTCTTTACGTCTCATTATTTAGTCGTCCCTCCCAGTAAGGGCAACATATGACACATGATCAGTTTATATCTGGGATTTCCGAGCTATATGGCCCGGCCAAAAAATGTCTGTCTATTTTTGCCCAGTCGTGGTTCTACCCTTCGGCGGAACCACGACTGGGTTATTGCTCTTTGCTCGGAAGCAGAGAGCGCCCTCTACCGAAGGCAGAGAGCTGACAGTGTCGTAGAGTCGTCAGTCTAGTGACTCTGTGCGACTGTATTTACTAGCCTTCCCACGCAAGGCTGGATGTGACACATGGTCATTTTATTGTGGGTATTCCCGGCCATATAGCCGGGCCAAAAATATGTCTGTCTATTTTTGCCCAGTCGTGGTCCTCCCCTTCGGCGGAACCACGACTGGGTTATTGCTCTCTGCTCGGAAGCAGAGAGCGCCCTCTACGCGAAGGCAGAGAGCTGACAGTGTCGTAGAGTCGTCAGTCTAGTGACTCTGTGCGACTGTATTTACTAGCCTTCCCACGTAGGCTGGATGTGACACATGGTCATTTTATAGTGGGTATTCCCGGCCATATAGCCGGGCCAAAAAATATCTGTCTATTTTTCCCCATTCGTGGTTCTACCCTTCGGCGGAACCACGACTGGGTTATTGCTCTCTGCTCGGAAGCAGAGAGCGCACTCTACGCGAAGGCAGAGTGCTGACAGTGTCGTAGAGTCGTCAGTCTAGTGACTCGGTCCGACTCTTTTGTAGAGAACCCACCATTGCTATATATAGCAATGGGAACAGTCCATTTGTAGTCAAATAGGAGCGGCGCCTTAACAGTCATGGAAATAGCGAAAGTGTAGAGATAAGTTCACAACATTGCGCCTGTGGGTAAGAAGGTTGAAGAAAGGAAGACTACCCCAACAAGACCACACTTTGGATTTTAATTCTCTTAAGGCTGGAAAGTATAGAATACAAATCCTATATAATCCATCAACTAACTAAAACACACAAAATAAAATTTCACAGCCGCAAAATCGGATTCAAACGACAAAAAACATTTTGGAAAAACCCAGACCAGGGAAAATTTCACAAGTTAGTGTGAAAAACAAAATTCTGGATCCTAATTGGATAGAAAATTGAAAATTGATATATGACGTCAGAAACGTTTTTTCACACCTAAGGAAGAAAATGCCCGCTGGAACCGGTCACATGACAAATCCACTACTTAAACGTTATCTCATAACCGGTCAAAGTCAGTCCAGCATGATAGCAGATTCATTCGAGCTTTTCTTTCAATTTTCTTTTTCTCCATTTTCACTCCACGCCGCCAAAGAAAACAACAACAACAGGAACACTGTCTGCGATAATTACGATTTATTTATTTCTTCTTCCCCACCCTGTCACCAACCTATTAAAAAAGGGGAAGGAACATAAGACTTCACATTCTGCTACTATCAGTATACGCCTCGGGACACTTAGCTATTGACTACTATCAACCATGAGATCTAAAATTCTGTGGAACATTTAAACTACTTACATTTCTCTTTGATCAGTTTTAACTACAAAACTACATACATTTTCTCAATGAACATTTTTCTTCTCACAAATATGTTATAGTGTTCAGTTAACGAAATTTCACTTATATTTTTCTACTTATAATTTTGTTATTCTCTTAATAAATCTTTACTTTAATGTACAAATGAAATATTTTATCCTTCCACATTTCAACATCCAACCTTCAAACTTCTGATATTTAAATTGTGGGTCCTGGGCATGACGTTAAACTGCATCCGGCAGCGAGATCTCTGATTGGGAGGTTGTAAGGAGCCTGGAACCACCTCCTAATTGCTGTTGTTCCCAGGTCCACTCTGACCCGGAGTGGTAGCACTTGTTGGGGTCCCAGCTATGGGAAAATAGTTAACACCCAAACTGGGTTTAAAACACTATGAAAGTATAAAAATAGACTTTTATAGAAAAATATACATTTTTTAAGAAACATATTACCAACAATACATTTTTTAAGAAAAAATTATTACCATAACACATTTTTGAAGGAAAAAAATTTTCTCAGCAAAATATTTTTTAATACAAAACTAGATGACATTTTCAGTTTTCTAAAATAAAATAAAAAATAAAAAAAATTCACTAAAATCTTACTAAATTAACCTCACTATAACCGAACAATTGAAAAAATACCTTAAAACCCTACCTTTTTTGGCATTAAATAACCCACAGAGGTTGATATGCCGTTAAACTAAACTCAAACTCAAAATTAAATCGTGGGGACGTCGGACGTTTTTGGCACAAGGCCAATTTACTAAGCCTCACCGAGGCCAATACAAAAGTAAGGATTGAGCAACTGCAGCTCGGTTATGGCAGCAATGTTTCATTTATTTTCTAATCTGATTCTTGTAAAAATAAAGCAGGACAAGAGATGTTAAACACTTCCTGGGGCAGTAGAAAGAGTCGATTTTTTTATTTTTAGCAACGGATTGTATATATGGGTTCCACTGGAGTAAACTTGAGATTCGTGCAGTTAAATTGATCGGCTTTCAGTAACGCTCCAGTGAGTCTCTGACTCCTCATAGTATCCTCTACTTTTACAAGAGCCGGAACAGGCCGAAAATGGAGTACTATATTTGGGTTAGAAATGCCTAGTCCTCACTTTCCAGTCCTAACAGAGTTCAAAAGCGTTTTCGAATCCTTGTTGGAGAAGAATTATTTCTATTCTCCAACCCCACTCTCTCACAGGCAGGGTGTGGTGAGTCTCTCACTGCTCTCTCGCTAATACCATGGAAAGTGTTTAAACGAATTAAATTCCTTAGTTCTGCTAGGTCTAACCTTCATGGCTAGGACTCGCCATTGTGGTGCAGTGGATATCGGCTCGGAACGAGAAATCAGGGAGCCGAGTTCGAATTCCAGTTGAATTCATTGCATTCACTTACGCGCAAATACTCTTGGGAAAGGTATTAATCCATCTCTTCCTTCCAGTTATGGGTTAAATAACAGGACAGATTGGGTTCTATAGCCTTGGCTGGCAACCAGTCTACTGCAGAAAGCAAAGGCAACCTACTGCGGATAATCTTCTGCCTAGTCAGTCATGTCTCTTTCGAGACATGATCGCCCAAGCGTGTTTCACGTATGGCACTTAACTGATTGACTAGCAAAGAACCCACATTCCACCCCCTGTATTATATCAGTTAGAAGTATGTTCCACCCAGAAAAATTTCTTTCCGCGAACCATTTACCCGTGGATCAGACTCTTGTTTAGGTCTAGAGTTAATTGTTACCTCCCCGTCTTATCCATATAAACTACCAGTTAATATAACCTGCTACCTGGAGTGGCTTCTGGGCTCTGTACAGTGTAAACCTTACTGTAAACAAAAGACGTTCAAAAGATGGAGAACCATTGACAGTGCAATCATTTATCATGAATGGAAAAAAAACAAAAAAAACAGAAAGTATGATTGGTGAGTGAATGTTGGACAATAGAGTTAACTTTTTCTTTTGTAAATCCGTTATGTCAGAGAAAATTCTGGTTCTGAGAAAAGATAAATAGAAGTAACAGACAACGAAAATCGAAACCTTCATCAACAGATTGCCAGGTCAATGTTATGATCATTGTACAACAAAGAACATTCAACTGAATTCCTTTAAAAAAAAAAAAAAACAGCACACGGATTTCTGACCCGCGTATATTGTAAAAACACTCTCCGCTCTCTTCTCCTTTGATGTAGGTGGAACAGTGGGTGGTTTTGCATATGTCCGCGGGTGAGCTTGCATGTGTCCGTGCATCCCACCTGAACTCAAGCAAGATAAGCGGATCAAGCATAAACGACTTCTAATATCGCGAGGATGAGATTAAGAACACAAAGAAAATGGATGCAGTATGCTTATTTCATTCATGCATGAATAGACATCTTTGTTTGGAAGGCACGCAAATTCGTTCATACAAGAAACTGCGAAAAGATGTACCTTTTATTAGCTATGACGTGCGATATATAATAATAATATAATACGGGTGTGTCTCTCTACGAAGGCGTCTAAGCAATCCCTGTTGTAGACGCCTGTTCATACACGTTTGTGTTTGTTCAGCACGCACAGGGCCCATCCGTGGTTTATATTGCAAAGTTAATACTCACCTACTAACCACTGGACTCTAGCTCTCTCCCCTCCCCTGTATAATCTTCACGTTCTCTCCGCCCATGTATCTGTCATTGCACCTGCTTTCTCAGCTTTCTATTGTTCCTTTCTAACTAGCTTTTACTCCTCACTCTTTTCTAATTAATCTTTCTACATTTGTGTAACCCCCTGCACATCAGTGGCGTTTCTGCCTTGCTCGGGGTGAAATGATTAAAAAAAAAAAACAAAAAAAAAAAAAAGAAAAAAACTATTACTGGGAGAGAGAGAGAGCATTATCTGGCTGGATCAACAGATTGAACAAGGCTACTACGCTCAAACACTCGATCACGAAGACCTGTATTTTCACAAAGCTAGGATCAAACTCTGATATGGTTTCCAGGTACTTTTCCAAGGTGGCCCACACTGATATCGCCTCCACCGGCCAATAACATAAAGAAGCCCCCTTTCTGGTAAACTGACCATGGTGATATTCTCTCTCTCATATATATATATATATATATATATATATATATATATATATATATATATATATAGTGTAACCCTGATATAAGAGAGTTGCCGCGACCGGATAAATTATCTTATACCCGGGTTTCTCTTATATCATAGTTTCTCTTATATCCGGGTTTGGTCTATTTTATATACATTACCACAGGCTCTAATTTGGGACTAGATAAAACCTCTCTTATATTCGAGTTTATCTTATATCATGGTATCTTATATCCAGGTTATACTGTATATATATATATATATATATATATATCATAATGATAATCCACGTATACCGTCTTAATATGTATCGGAAAAACTACTAAAAAGTTGTAAGTTAAAAATGTATTTTTTTGACAGTATTTACTTATTTCTATTATTATATATATATATTTGATATTTCAGACCGCCCTCGGCCTTTCATCAGAAACAAATGATTTTAAAATTTAAACTAGAAGCGTCCGTCGCATGATGTAGAAAGCAATAGAGTTTGAATATTTTTAAACGTAAATCTAACTGTAATAATGTTTTTTAAATATGGTTTAAAAAAAAAAAATTTAAGTGTATCTAAAAAATGTTTAACTATTGAAATATTTATATAGATTCAAAATACCTAAGTCCCTATTTAACCCTAGCCTGTATGTATTTAATTTTAAAATCCAGTATTTTTCTTTCTTTCTGTGTGAGTATGTGGAATTAAAATCGGAATCTATCAGTAAACATTTGCAGTTTTCTAATCCGTGTCCTGGTTGATTGAAGTATTCAGCTATGGGGGAATAAGAGTTATTTTGGCGTATGTTTAGTTTATGATTATTAAAACGGAATCTAAAACTGTTTCCAGATTCACCACTATATCCACTATTTGGACATATTGAGCAGAAGAGAAAATATATTATATTTTGGCTGTCACACGTGAGACGTGGTGGGTGTAATTTGATGTTGGTGTTGGGTATAGAAAATACTGTATCGTTTACTAAATGTTTGCAAATTAAGCAAAGAGGTTTGTTGCATTTGTAATTCCCTGATAGGTTTGTATTTTTTTAGATATTTGGTAGAGGTGAGGATAGCTGATAGGTTGGGTGTTTGTTTCATTGCATTTATGGGTGGTTTATCGAAAATGTCTTTGATTTTTTTGTTTGATTGGAGGTTCTTGTAATCATTTTTTAAATTTTGAATAAGTGTGTGGGAATATTGATTGTGGTTAAAAACCATGAGAATTTGGTTGTTGTTTTTTCTTTTCTTGTATGTGAGAAGTGTGTTACGATTTATGTGGATGGTTTTATTTAGTTCTTTTATTATTTTTATTGGATATTTACATTTAAGAAATTACTTTGTTAGGTTGTTAATGTTGTATAGAAAATCTGGATGGTCTGAGCATATGCGTTTGATTCTTAGAAATGAGCTGTATACGATAGATTTTTTTTAATTTAAGGGGATGACAACTGTTAAAGTGTAGGAATTTATGTTGGTTTGTGGGTTTGTTGTATAGACTGGTGGAAAGTGTATGATTGTTTAATTTTATCATGACGTCTAAGAAAGGGACGGATGTGTATGAGTACTCCATGGTAAATTTAATTGTATTGTGGAAGTTATATATATATATATATATATATATATATTATTTGGAAGTCAACCTTGGTTTCAACCTTTCGGTATCTTCAGGCGATTTATAACAACCGCTTCTCTAACGTTTTTCTCATTTTCAAACGAACAACAGGGATTTTTACGAACGTGCGACTGGAAGTTTAAAATAACTTCATTTTCAAAATTAGGGAGACGATTTTTAAGGATCTTAAACACTTTCATTCAGGTTTGTATGATCCTAAAATATATTTTCTGGTGTTATTACTTCCGGAATTCATTTCGGATCTTTCCTTTAGTAATGTTCTTTTTTTTTGTCCTGGAAATCATATTGTGGCTAACTTTTCTTCATGGAACAATCTGCAGACATCACCACAGCTGTAAGGTTTGGCTTCTTTAATTATACTCCATGCTGTATCAGGGTCTTGGCCGTTTTTTTTATTTCAGTTTACACAAAAAGGTCTACATTATACAGTATATATGTATTAATTACTTTTTAATACAACTGTATGTTAGTTTAAATTAATTATGACCAAAAGCTATTTAACAACAATTAATTTGTAACATATAATGTGTGTTAGCACGTGCGATACCCTGTCTTCATCAGCCGCCGACCAGGGGTGATGTCACGGTTTCGGGGGCTATGGCGGGAGCGCCACCCCTGGCGCCACCAGCAGAGTTTGCCACCAGCAGAGTTTGCCACCAGGCAGGGTATGAAGAAAAACTTGTTGATTGTCCCTCTTAGTCTTGTATATTCTCATAAAGAAGTAAAGTTTGGTTAAAAACAGCTGACATTTTCCGATTTAACAAAACTTGTGTAAAGGAGGGATTGCTACCCAAATACACAATTATATATATATATATATAGTTGTCAGTCCGTAAACGGTGAGGATAAACTCTCTCGCTCTCTTTCTCTCTCTCTCTCTCTCTATATATATATATATATATATATGCGTGTGTGTGCGTGTGTGTGTATCGAGGCAGCAAGTAATTTTGTGAATATATGCTGTTAAATATAAGAGACAATGAATGTCTATTATGTTTAATCATGAGCCGTTCTAAACGTCGTATTTTTGCTTTAATTTCAGTTGAAAATAAAGACCAAAATTCTCCAACATTTGGATAATTATTTTTTGATTTGCTTCTAAGCCTTCGGCTCACATGAGCCATCTTCAGAGAGATTGTTTAGACTGAAATATTATAACATCTACCATCACCGACGATTTTATTTTGTGTTGACATAAAACTCCGCTTGGCAACCGCAATAGTTAGCAAAAATAATTGACATAAAACTCTCTCTCTCTCTCTCTCTCTCTCTCTATATATATATATATATATATATAGCGAGAGAGAGAGAGAGAGAGAGAGAGAGAGAGAGAGGGAGGGGGAGAGTTTGTACAAGCTTCAAAAAGACAGATATAGGAAAGGGTTGGTTTGTACGAGAGTCAAAAAAGTAGATATAAGTACAGGTGGCCCGTTTTGGTTGGCACGGGGATGCAGTGGGTGTATTCTTGGCCCCAGTCAACTGGGCGTCACATATTGCTCGAACCTCACCATCTGTAAAATCTCTAATGGCGAGAACCTCACTAGTCTCGGTTTCATTTATCTAAATTAGGTCTAATCAGCTAAAACTTTGTGTTCAAAACATGAAACTACTTTTCAAAAATGTACTTGGAATGAGCAAAATATAAGAAAACAAAAATAATAATAATATTATTTGGAAGATATTGTTAAAAAATCAATTTAAATGTCCTAAAAGTAATGAACGTGTGAGTTATCTGGTCCCTACGGAAATGCTCAAATTGACAAAAAATCGTTTCCGTCATTGTATACTGAAATGTTTTTTTTATCAAATTCATTTAATCTTTACAGTTAGTTTGACTTTTAAATCAAATATATTTCTCAGTGGGAGAAAGTTGTACCTCTTCAAATATACATGACTACTGGGGGTCTTGGACTCCACCTTCGGTAGATAACGAGATCCTACGATAGGTACACATTTTAGGTTTTTTATTTTTATTTTTTATTTATTTTATTTTATTTTTTAATCTGGACACACTGATTGTTCCAAAGATAAATCAAATAAAGAAAAAATCTATTGTAATCATCCGCTAGTTCCACCATTGGGGTCTTCGTCAAATAAATGAAAAAGAAAAATTTTTTTTTTTTTTTGGTCAAAGCCTCTTCGTTTTAAACTATTTCTACTATTAATAATTAATTGATAATCGAGAACATTCAATTTAATATTGAACTAAAATATTCTGCGATGAATTCAGTAAAGAACCATCCATATTTAAATTGGTTGTGTTCTCATGTTCAATACATCCATGTCATGGGGATGAATCATGCAGTTTTTGTGCTTGGGGCAAAATAAACGCATATTCAGGTGGGAGTAATCATTAAGGTAGTGGACCCTTTGGTGGTGTTAGTTTGACTGTGAAGTTTTTGCAAGTACCCAGATATTAAGATGGTCATACAAAATGGCGTTTTGACTATTTTGAATAAGTATCAAAGAAAATATTAAGTAACAGTAAATTTACATTCGGGTGTTTTGTTTGTTTGTTTGTTTGTTTTTTTTTGTTTTTTGTTTTTTTGTTTTTTTGGCGGATCTGAAGCAGACTACCACCACATTTAATGTCGTTGTTTTTCATTTTTTTTTTCAGCGCAGTCCTATCGATTACCCACTTAGATTTACGATTGACAAAAAGATTTTGAACAATTTCAATATTTAAACATTTTCTGTAGGGGATCAGTTTCTCATACAACGTTATAGTAAATCAAGCCTCCATTTTGAAACCAGCCGCCGGTACGACATTACCGTCACCAGTAAATGTGTTCATTATAAAATATTTTGGACTTTTTTCAGTGCAATGTTATCTTTTACACCTTAAACTTTATGAGTAACAAAAAAAATTTGAAAAAATTTAAATATTTAAACGATTTCAGGGGCGGGGACCAGTTTCTCATACAATCTTATAGTGGGTTGAAAATGGAGGATCGATTTACTATAACGGTGTATGAGAAACTGAATTCCCGATCAAATTTGTTTTTGATAATCGGAAAGTTTAAGTAACACTCAATAGAACTGCGCTGAAAAAAAGTAAAAACAAAAATGAAAAACAACGAATTTAACATAAACAAAACGACCCCAACGCGAATGGATTGAAAATGGAGGATCGATTTACTTTAACGTTGTATGAGAAACTGAGCCCCCACCAAATCTGTTTACATATTATAATTTTTCAAATTTTTGTTTTGATAATCGGAAAGTTTAAGTAAAAATCGATAGGACTGCGCTGAAAAAGGTAAAAAATAAATAAATAAATAAATAAAATAAAAAACAACGAAAATAAACTTGTGGTAGTCTGTTTCAGTTCCGCCAACAAACAAACAAACAAACAAACAAACAAACAAACAAACAAACAAACACCCGAATGTAAGGGTGGCGATCCACGTCTGTATCAGCCATCAAAAGGAGTCCATGACATCTACTCACAGCACTGTGGTTTGAGTAAAACCGAGTTGTACGGGGTGGGATTGTCGATGAATTTCCGACCAACCACTGGATAATCGAAGTATGATGATGATAAAAAAAAGCTAGTGTAAATGGTTGGCAGAACAGGGATTTGCAAAAAAAAAAAAAGAAAAAAAAAAGCAAATTACTAAGAGCGATAAAAGACAGAACGTTGTGGAGGGCCATAATCTCCCACGTCCTTAAAGGACATGACATGGAAGAAGAAGACCCGTATACCAATTTCTCGGTACCCATTTAAAACTTATTAATTGGATCAAGTCTGAGGTCCGTATATGATTGGGATCAGAACAGTTCTTAAAACTATTCAAAATATACGATTCTGCCTACAAGAATATGACGTTTGTTATGGGGTCACCTTTCTTTTACCCATAGTTTTATCTCCAATCCCCACAAGGAAAAGTTTCTCTTTTATAATTTGTTCATAATAATTTTTTTCCTTTATTTTGATTAACAAACAATAAAAATTAAAAACATGGGAAATTTTGGTATTTTAGTACACATATACAATCTCCCTCACAGGTGAAGAAAACGAAACAACAGAAATCTCGTTCTACAGAAGGATGCTGAGGTTAGAATGAACCGAATATATGGGCAAAGATGAAGTTTTAGAGAAAATGAAAACAAAAAGAAAACTCATACTTAACATAAGGAAAATCAGTTGAAATTTCTAAGGAACAGTGAAGAAAGAGGGCATAGAAAATCTGATACTCACAGGACAGATCAAGAGAAAGAGGGACAGAGGGAAACAACACATAACATACTTAGGGAGCTTGAGTAAATGGGTGACAGAACAAGGATTAAAAACATAATGAAAATACAACATTTATTAAGAGTTACAAAGCGATCACATTACAGAAAAATAAGAATTATGCAAAAAATACTTCCAAAATTTTAACAGATACCACCTCATAGCATTTTAATTTTGGTATCGCCCCTCGTCCAACAGACATTTTAAGCAAGACTAACGTCTGAAAATATTGTAGTGGATAAGAAATTAAGAATTAAAATCAACGCTCTTCTTCACTTTTACAAAAATTTACAACGACGTGTGAAATCCTTGTTTTTCCCAAATAGAAAAAGGATTGACCATGTGCTTAAAGAAAAAGTAGAAACCAGATTTTGCAAGTAGATGTTAAATTGATTTTTGACCAATGGAAGCAACTTGCAAGACTTCAGGACTTCGCGAGCAAGTGCGACAATTTGAATACTATAAAAGGCCCGGGTCAGTGTCAATCACAGACTCAGATAGAAGCAACGAGAGACACCGCTAAAATGTAACGAGAGAAGCTTCAGGTTAACTCGGACATTCGTCTACCCGTGTGCTGATTTCCTCTACTTCTTCTCTATCCAAAGACATTCCTACATACATACGTACGTACGTACGTACGTACGCATATACTGTTTCAACAATTACTACAACGAACATTTTCTACAAATCTTGATATGCATAACTTTATCATTGAACACGAACTCTACTTCTTAATAATTGTTGGGACACCTTCCCTGTTTACACTAATATGAACTCTTCCTAAGACTATATATAGTAGTAGTAGTAGTAGTCATTAGTGAACTACAGTGTCTCAGAGTGTAGTACCACTGTGGGTTAACAGTATTGCCAAGTCTCACGTTTCGTATTACCTCGCATTCTCTCGTATTCGACCAACCGTATTGTATGACGTTCTACTAACCTTCTCTGTATATATTTTCTCTTCAATATATTGCGTTTTCTACTGCATTACTCTGCGTTGTGTATTTAGTGGATCTAACCCCAGATCCACAACAATAATGTTTTTAATTGCACATTAACTTCTACAACTTGTGTTATTCTTTCCTTTTAATAAATTTCTATTTTAAAATGCAAAATGTATATTTTTATTTTTACTTTATTCCACACAATTTTTTTTTTAATCATATCACCCCAAGCAAGGCAGTAACGCCACTGACGTGCAGGGAGCTATGTAAGAGTGAAAAGATTTGGAAAAGAGAAATCCGGAAACCACATCCTAAACAAGGAACAAGGGAGGAGCCTCTTCACCTGTTCAATAGATGAGGGTGGAGTGTGAACCAGGCGATAGTTTAGTCTATCTACTCCAATTAAAGTTTTTTCTACATATTCCAACCTGCCGACAACCAACATTCTGATAACGATGCAAAACTTCTGATGATGATAATTCTGGATAAAACTTGTAAGCTGTCGGGAGTGCGGTTAAGTATGACACAAGGCCGAACCAATAAAATTAACCAGCTCCCTATACGTACAATATTAGTTTTCATTTCATCGTTGAAATGACGGTTCGAATTGAACGGCTGGCCGTTTGATAATTTCCCTAGATCTAATTAAGAATAAGAGAAATGAAAACACTGCCCTCAAATCTGGGGCATGATAAGCAAAAAATCAAATCTGTGATAATTATTTCATTTGTTCTGGAAAGGGTTTTATAGTTACTAGGAGAGAGAGAGAGAGAGAGAGAGAGAGAGAGAGAGAGCATTATCTGACGTGATAAATTATACAATACGATGAAAAGGCACAGTAAGTTTTGAACATTAACCTCAACTTGTATTTAATTTTCCTACATTGTTTCATTCATTCATCGATGAACCACACTTTACATCTAGTTAAAACACTTATCAGATATCTAAATTGTTTTACTTTTTTGATTTTAGTATCTCCAATTTGTAAATTGCATGTTGGGCTTTTGATTTTACTAACAACCATGCATTCTGTCCTGTCAACTTCAGTCAGTTAAGTGTCATACGTGATACACGCTTGGGCGATAATGTCTCGAAAGAGACATGATTGACTGGGCAGAAGATTATCTCACAGTAGGTTATCATTACTTTCTGAGGTAGATGTGTTGCCAGCCAAGGCTATAAAACCCAATCTGTCCTGTTATTTAACCTATAACCTGAGGAAAGAAACGGAGTAATAACTTTCCCAAGGATATTTATGAACGCAATGAATTCAACTGGAATTCGAAATCGGCTACCCGATTTCTCGTTCCGAGCTGATATCCACTGCACCACAACCTGAAGTTTTAGAGCTCTAACTTCAGAAAAACAGAAATTGTATGATAAACACTCCTTACATCTGAACACCTCACTTCCCAGACTGCAACCCCCTTGAATATTATGTGTGGGTTGCAGATGAGTAAGAGACCGACAAAACTCTTTGTAACACCAAAGATGAACTGAAGGCAAGGATTAAGGCAGCATTCACCAACTTAAACAAAGAGATCGCCTAGAAGAGATGCAAGAGATTCCAAAATTGTTTGGCGGCCATGGTTGAAACCAATGACGATTTTAGTAAACAAATTTACTCTTTAGTATTTCAGGATATTTTTCTGTAATTTTGTAAAATGAGATGTCAGTATATATTAATTTTTGCGTAATTTAGATGACAATTTATCAGTTGCACTCTGTATGTACAAGTAATTTATGAACTCATCTATTTGGATTGTTCTAGTGAAGTAAGGATATACAACTTGTTTTAAATAAGTAATTTAGGATTTTATCGACACTCAGATTGCTTAATTTTTCCACAAGAAGTAACACTTAAGTAGTTTAACTGATTACTATAATTTTTTAAAGCTTAAATCTAATAAATAGAAAAGAAAGACATTTTCATTTAACTAAACTAGTAGAATTGATATGTAATAAAATAACTGGTGTGCATTTTATCAGTAAGTGTATTTATATCTGACACTGATTTGAATGGAAATCAACTTGGTTGATATGAAAAGCCTACAGAGAAAAGTGAAGTAATTTTAATTTTTCTAGAATACAAGATATACAGATATCTGGTTGTCCAAAGAGTATTAGACTGTCTACACCAAATGTCACTGTTTTCTTAGTACACCAGTTAGTCTTCGTACATATCACTCCCAAACAAATTGAACTTTGATTCGTCAATGAAAAAAAAAAACTTTAGACCAATCAGCTTTTGACCAGAGTACACGCTTCACGAATGCTAACCTTGCTATTTTGTTTTTGTTGCTGATCAGTGGCTTTTTCCTAGGACAGCGGGAAAATAAGCCAATTTCGTGTAATCGTCTTGACAAAGTTTATCTTGAAACCTTGATGTCGTATTTAATTAGGTACCTCCACTCATTTTCGATACCTAAATTTAAATTGAATTAAAAAAATAGTTTTCTTGAAGCTTTAATTTTAGCTTTAATTGAAAACCAAGAGATTAAATTTGCTAATTGCAGTAAGCAAAATACCCTGGTGTATTTCAAACCGAAATTAAATTGACGGAAACTAAACTTTTTTTTATTTTAAAAAAAATTAATTTTTCGGTTATTTTTCATCGATCGGCATATTTTGTAAACAGAAGCCAATTCTCGGTTTTAAAAATCTTTCAAAATAAAATACACCTCGTTGACACATTATTTTATTCAAATTACCGAATTTAAACTTACCTTAACCTAACTTGAAACAAGAATTACCTGCTTACTGCTTGAAATGTACTTTAAAAGAGTTTCTTAATTACTGTATCCTTGTTATTGGGGTTGTCATCACCTTATCAGAGGCGATAAATGACATGGCATACAGAAGCCATGAAAAAAATGCTAAGTATGGAGAAACGAATTTGACATATATCTTATGTGTACGCTTTGATCTTTTTGTATTTTTAACTATATGTTAAAATTAAAAATGTAACAATATTTTCAGCAATTATTCAATATTTTATAGAATTTTAGTTAGTTTAGCTTTATAGCCTTACGTTTGAAGATGTTTTATGAAAAATTAAAATTTAAATAACATAAAACTTTCTTTTAAAAAATTTACAATTTAATAACAGAATGAAAATATATAAAGGCAGAGGTAACTCAAATGAAATGTTATGGCATTTATTAATTTTTATTTTTAATATCTATTTTTCATATGTTTTCAAAAATGTTTCCTGCAGTTCGAAAACAGTCTTTCAACGCGAGGCGGTGTATTATCCTATCCTGCCTGACAGTTGTTTTTGAGGTCGGGAAGGGTTTCTTCTTATTGGCTGTGCTACCGATATCATTGTATAACTTCCAAAACTTTGCTAACAACACTTTTCGAACGGTTTACTCTGTTAGCAATTTTTTGTACGGTATTTCTTATCCTTTCTAAGATTCACAATTTAGGATTTAGTGGAAGAATCAAGTTTCTTTTGTTGAAACATGGCGGGAGCTGCTGCTGTAATATTTAACAACCGTCAGATTCTTTATTTTTACAGACGCTTATCAGAAGATCGGATGATCAAACTCTAACTTTCTGTTCATTATTCCCTAATTTTGGACACATGAAAAACAGTAAATAAGTAATAAATTCCTTTCTATTGTTTTCTGTAACTTGAGCGCTAGCGAGACTTTGTTAAAGAGGTGTATGTCTAATATCAGTGAAAATTTCTCGCAATTGTTATTGTTAGTTTTGGAGATACTGAATGTTTCATTTTGTTCCTTAATTTTAGACGCTACTACATATATATATATATATATATATATATATATATATATATATATATATATAGGAAAGAATATTAATAAAAAGTTTTGAATTTAAAAATGTACTTTTTTTTAACAGTATTTGTTTATTTTTATTATATTTTATATTTCAGACCGCCCTCGGTCCTTCATCAGAAACTTGTTTCTGATGAAGGACCGAGGGCGGTCTGAAATATAAAATATAATAAAAATAAACAAATACTGTTAAAAAAAAGTACATTTTTAAATTCAAAACTTTTTATTAATATTCTTTCCTATACATATTAAGACAGTATACGTGGATGATCATCACTATATATATATATATAAAACACTCAACAGAAGAGGTACTGGTTAGACCAGTCGACGGTTATTTAAAAAATGCTCAATGCACAATCAATAGAACTGAATATAAATATATTAAAGAACGAAATGTTGACCACTTACTTGTTACCCAGGTTTCAACCATATCGCTTTTATCAAGTAGTCAGGACTCTTACTGCCTGATGAGACCTATATATATATATATATATATATATATATATACATGTAGCCGAGTGGTAAGAATGTTTCCTCTCTCACCATGGTCAATTTGGTTATCGCTCTGGAGGAGACCATTCCAGAGTGCGACACCTCTGGAAATTACCTGAAAACGATTGACCCAAGTTGAAATTGAGTAGATCCAAGTGAAATCGGGCAGACGGTATCCTTGAGAGCCGTCGCTGGTTATGCTAGCACGAATTCACTAGAAATCGTGACTGAGGGTTTGAGCTTGTTGGCCTTGTTCAGACGTTTGATCACACCAGATAAGGCGCTCTTCCCCAGACACTATAAACGTCCACTTAGAATAGTTGCAGGTGGGCTCCGTTGGTGTTGAACAAACGCAAATGTGCCTGAGTAGGTGTCTGCAGTGGGAAATAGCTAGACCCCCTTGTAAACGGGCATACACGGATACAAGTGCCTGCGCAATTTATATATATATATATATATATATATATATATATATATATATATATATATATATTATCAATTATGTTTTAGAACATGTACATAATTTCTTCTATATATGTCCTACTTCAGAATAATTATATCATACACAAAAATAAACTGTAAGCACACGTAAGATCTAACCCTACAATCACACTAAAAATACTGGAAATTTGAATAGAGATTTTTTATTATAAAAGATAAAAAATGCTATAGAAAAAAATCGATGTAATAAATACTTAAAGCAAAATCTAATGCCCGCAAAAATATCTAAATAAATAAAATATATAAAAAATCAAAAGAAATAAATAGGATTCTAAACGATAATTTATAGGAAAAAGGATATAAAAAAATAAAAGAAAAAACCGACCCTCTAAACTTAAAATTAAGATTAAGCATACAACTTTATACAAAAAACTAATAAAACGCCAATTTGCATTTACTTCCTAAAAAATACAAATTTAGATTTCTTGAAATAACTTCGCCTAAATACAAAAATACTCTAAACTTGAGTATAAAATATTAAAAAAATATATTTAAAAAAAAAACCCTATAAAATAAAAAAATATTCCATACCGAAAAAATCAAAATTGGAAAGAAAAAACACCCCACCCCTATCACGTCTATCTAAGAAACCCCAAAGTGAAAACCTAAACACAGGATCAAAGTGAATACATGAATTAGGTCCACTAACAGCAAACATCAATCAATTAGACCATAGCCAACCATAAAAATGACAACTCAACACGGCTGCCCTCTTAGAAACTCTAACCAAAAGATATACCCGACCGACCGACAAAACGTACATTCCAACAGATAATACAATTAATCAACAATTTCACACTTACGCACCAAATTCTTCAAAAGTCTATAACGGTCAAAACGAGAAATACATTCACTTAATTACCAATAACCCCAACCAGCTCCCACAACAAAAACGAACCAAATATAAACAGAGAATGATTCCAAACCTTTACTTCTTCCGATGATGTGTTTGAAGTCGAAACACTGAAACAGCCATATGATTGTAGAGAAGAGGACATATATAGAAGAAATTATGTACATGTTCTAAAACATAATTTATAATAAATATTCACAGCTCTATACATCAAATATCGAGCACTGTTTTAAATTAATGTTTTGGAAGGAAAAACATTTTCTTTTTTCTCTCCTCATTCTATATTCACTCGGATATATATATATATATATATATATATATATATATATGTGGGGGGGGTATTACTTTTGAATATTATTATAGTGAATGATCCATATTTGAAATAGGCGCCCCAGTTTATTTATTAAACAATGGCTATTACATCGATCGGCCAGCACAAATGTAAAGAAAATGCGTTCCCCGGTAGGGATCATAAGTGCGTCCACTTTTGTAGGGGAAACTAACGTTTGATCCAGCGCGCTTTACCGCTTGGCCAGGAATAACGTCACAGTAAGCAAGGCTCTATTTTCCATTATTCATTTTGCGAGTGACCAGTAAAGCACACTGGATCAAACAGTGGCTTTCCTGATACATGTGGATACGCACTGAATTTGATATACTTGGATATCAATTTAACATTTCCTATATATATATATTTATTGATTTCACTAGATATCAGATATGTTTTAACTGCTTTTAGCAAAATGTCACGACACTGAAACGCCTAAAGAATATTTAACTCTCTCACAATTACCAGTGAAACAGGCTAACAGTTCATTGTTTTATAATTGATCAGTCAATCAGTTAATCCGTGATACACGCTTGAGCAATTATGTCTCTTTCAATCCATGAATGACTAGGCAGTAGATTTTCCTGCAGTAGGTTTTCATTTTATTTCTGTGGTAGACTAGTTGCCAACTAAAGCTAAGCTTCTAACTTAATCAGTCATGCTATATAACCCATAGCTGGAAGGAGAAGAGATGGATTGATACCTTTACAACAGGTATTTGCGCGAGTTGCTACAAATTCAAATGATTATACCTGATACTCAGATGTATTAATTTAAATATAGACATAGAGAAGGCACTACTAATTAACTCTACTATTTTCCCAAGAAGTTATGGTAAGTCACCGATAATAAAGAGAAAGACTGGAAAGAGAAGATCCATGACCACCTCAGCCCCGAAGGCACATTTTAAGAAGCAAAAATTACACGAGGTAAATGTTCTTTGGATCGTACTCGTTGCGAATTATACGTGTAAAAAATTTAGATGCTTTTAAAATATGACCTTGCCAAGGAAACGAAGAAGTTTCGCGAAAGAAAAAAATAATCATTTCAAAAGAAAATTAAAGAAAAAAATCTTCTTCTTCTTTATGTTCCGTGTCCCTTAAGGATGTAGGAGATCGTGGACATTCACTTGGATCTGTCTCTTGTCGCTCTCAAAATTCTTCCTCTTGGTATCTCTCCCAAACACCGTTCTGCCATCCATTTGCTCAGGCTTGTCAAGTAGGTCTCGCGCTGCTTTCTCCTGTTTCTCTTTCCCTCTATCCGTCTTGTGAGTATTAAATTCTCCAGGCCCCACTTTCTCATTCCATGTCTCAGAAACCTCATCTGTCTCTTCCTTATGTTAATTTAATTGGAGTAGATAGACTAAACTATCGCCCGGTTCACACTCCACCCACGTCTATTGAACAGGTGTAGAGGCCCATCCCTTGTTCCCTGTTTAGGATATGGTTCCCGGCTTTCTCTTTTCCAATCTTACGTAGCCCCCTGCGCTTCAGTGGCATTACCGCCTTGCTCGGGGTGATATGATTAAAAAAAAAAAAATTATGAGTTTTCTCCTTGTTTTCATCTTCTCTAACACCTCATTGTTAATCACCTGCTCAGTCCATGGTATCCTCAGCATCCTCCTGTAAAACCATATTTCTCCTGCCTCAAGCCTCTCCTTCATTCAAAGAGTATGAATTTATATAATTTCATTGAATATTAAACAATAAATGAAAGAACAGTATCTAACCTTAAACACATACAAAACAAGAATACCCCCGGAAAAATCATGACATACTTTTACGCACTTGATTGCATCCATACATGTGGATTCACACAATTTATGTGCACAGAAACGTGCTTGTAGATCATGCCTGACGCCTACACATATGTATGGATAAAAAAACAATCACATCCACATACGCACATCACGTGCCTAACACTAATATAGGTATATTGGTGTGTGGTAATGGTTAACGAAGCTAGTCTGGTTGGCCATTACTCCTGAATAATGTTAGGTTCGCACTGGGTGCACCATGCAAAATCGACATTGAATAAACCAAAAAATGGTTGACATGTTGTAAAATAAATCAACCGTTGACATGGGGTAGGGTTAATGAGGCTAGTCTGGTTGGTCATTATTCCTGAGTAGCGATTCAGCTCCTCACCGGGTGCGCAATACAAAACTCAACATTTAATAACCCAACAAAAATTGATATGTCATAAAATCAACTTAACTAACATTGATATTCACCCGCATTCATCCTCCAAGCATATTCATTTGAGTTTCAAATTGTCGAGACGATTATTTTATTTCAATTAATTAACTAAGTGCTATAGGCGATGCACACTTGGGTGATCATGAGTCATGACTGACTAGGCGGAGCATTTTCCCACGGTAGGTTGCCATTAATTTCTGCGGTAGACCGGTTCCCAACCAAGGCTATAGAACTCAATCTGCTATTCAACCCGCAGCTAGAGGGGGAAGAGATGGATTCACAGTTTTCCCAAGGGTATATATGTTTAATTGATTTCTCATTCCAAGCCGATATCCATTTCACCACAACGCTTTATTTTAATTATTTTACAAAAAGTCCTTCCAGAATACTGCTGTTCTAGTTACCTCTTTTATTAAATATTCAGGAAATCTCCGGTCGGCTTTCTATTCCAATAACCCCGTCTATTTGAAACTGAAATATTAATTCGCAAATGCACGTTGCCAATCTGTTCAGCACTCATAAAAATAAATGCAGATATATACATATAATAATAATGATAATAATAATAACAGAAACATCTACAAAAATCAAATTCATAGCAATTAAGAAACAGGATGAAATTTCACTTTGAAGCATCATCTGAAAATACGCAACTCCCGTCGACTTAAACAAAAAGAATAAATTAATTGTCTATTATACAAAATTTCAAACGACTAAATTTATCATCAAAAACAACAATTCACCCGCGAGATCCAAACTACAACGAATTAATATTATTTACGAATTTACATGTCTCTTGAAGAATTGCGTTCTTGATCCTAATTTTGTAAATGATTATATCGGCCACATGGAGTGATATTTCACTCTAAAAATAAACTCAGTTAACAGAACGACATAAAGACTTAGATAACTTCACCCACGTCTATTGAACAGGTGTAGAGGCTCATCCCTTTGTTCCCTGTTTAGGATGTGGTTTCCGGTTTTCTCTTTTTCAATCTTTTCACTTTTCTTTTTTTTTTTTTTTCAATTGGAGTAGATAGACTAAACTATCGCCTGGTTCACACTCCACCCATGTTTATTGAACAGGTGTAGAGGCTCATCCCTTGTTTCCTGTTTAGGATGTGGTTTCCGGCTTTCTGTTTTCCAAACTTTTCACTTTTCTTTTTTTTTTCAATTGGAGTAGATAGACTAAACTATCGCCTGGTTCACACTCCACCCATGTCTATTGAACAGGTGTAGAGACTCATCCCTTGTTCCCTGTTTAGGATGTGGTTTCCGGCTTTCTGTTTTCCAATCTTTTCACTCTTACGTAGCCCCCTGCACATCAGTGGTGTTATCACCTTGCTCGGGGTGACATGATTAAAAAAACAAAAAAAAACAACTACGAAACTAACTCGAAGACTCACACTGCATCTCTCTGTACGGAGCTCGATTCGATCTCATTTAAACACATACGGAGACCTGCCAAACCCTATCCGGAATATACTTGTGGACAACACAAATATACCATCATCCAAATGCAAAAGAAAAAAAGGGTAAAAATAATGGAGACTTTATTGATAAAAAAGAAAAACTCAATACTCAATAAC